>VWZX01007460.1:1541422-1554851 GCA_013399015.1 Galbula dea
CCCTCCAACCTCCACAATGTTGGGATTCAGTGAAACAAGCTGGAAGGCAGCTGGGATTTGGGGAGCTGGTGGCAGGCAGTGTCCTGGGAATGGTGGCAAAGCTTCTCCTGACAGAGCACATGGCCCAGGCTGTGCCAGGGCTTTGGTCAGCAAGGAGCTGGTTCTGTGCAGAGCCAAGAGTGCTATTAGCTGGGGTTTGCTTTCTGCTAGCACCTGGGGTGGTGTGAGGGAGGTGAGACCCAGAGGGTGCCAGAGGAGCACCACAGCTCCCCAGGGCATGGGGATGTGAGAGGAGTGTCCTAGGTTTATGGGCAAGATGCTGGAACCTTGCAGGATCTCCTGTTCCTTGAGCTTGGGAAGGGAGTGGTTTTCCTTGTTTCAGTTTTTTAGGACAGCTTCTTGAAGCTTTTGTCATCTCCTCTTCCAACACAGTGTTTTGAGTAGGTGTGATGAGTTAAGTGGAGAATTGGAGCTGGAAGAGTTGCAGGGGGTGAGGAGAGAGAAAAGTCTTTGTGCTGAGTTTGTCTTCTGCACTTGCAGCTGCCAAGGAGGTTGTGCTGGGGTGTGGGGCTCAGTGTGCTGGGGCTTGTCTCACCTGTGAGTCTTCAGTGTTTGCCCTTCTCCTCCTTGGTTTTGTTTTGCACATGTTTCACTACATTTTGCTTCTGTTTAATGTTCATAACTTTAATTCACCCTTTTTTTTTTTTGTTCCCTTTTCTTTTTTTTATATTTTGTTTCTTTCAGTTAATCACACACAGACTGTCAGGCCAAGAGTGGACTTGGTGCTTTCATGTGTTAAGTTGTTGAGTTTCTCACCCTGTGACCCTTCTCCTAACATTGTGTGCATGGAGCCAAGTGAAGGAGACACTGAACATCCTGGTGGTGTAACGACTCCCTCCTCTCTGGGCAGGATTGATCAGCAGCTTTTGAGGAAGTAACCTTTACTTTGGGCATTTGGTTAAGCCAAGGCAACTAATCCCTAGAGAAGATGTTCTATTTTATTGTCCTTCTAAACCCAGTGACTGTGTGAAGTGACCATCACTGTTTGTCTGAACTCATCCCCTTCCCCCCCCCCCAGCTAAACAATTGCTTTCTAGGTTTGTTGTTTTGCTCTTCATTGGCTAAGGTGACTGCTTGGGGCTCCTCTGCCTTCCCCTCTACCTGCAGAGGTGTGAGGAGTGGCAGGAAGAATGCTGCAACTTCTATTTTTCTAACAGATTTCTTTTGTTTTGAGTAAGTTGTGGAGTGAGAAGCCACAGTGCTTAGGCTTTCTGCCCCGGGAATCCTCAGTCCAGTAATGAGATATTTTACTCCTGAGTTACTCTCAACACTTTCTACATCATTTATTTTATATATATATATATATAAAGAGAGAAAGAGTGGTTAATAAACATTTTGGGACAATGTTTGGAATTTCCTTTACTGCTGAAGTAGAACATGTCAATAGAAAGATGATATTTTTTTCCCCTAAAGAGTTTGTTGTTTAATGTGGAAGTCCAGGACTTGTGTCACTTCCCAGTGTATTTTACTGTTGTGGAGAAACTATTTAAGTGAGCATCTTTACTTTTGACTCTTTAACCTTAAACTTATGATGTGCCTACCAAGGAGAATCCCCTGCTCCTCAGCTGTGCCCTGTGTCTATGCTGACAGGTTCTGTTCCCCTCTGAAGGTTCTTCCTCCTGCCTAGGAACCACAGCTGCCTTCTGCAGGACAACTGAGCTTAGAGGAGTCATTAGGATCACAGTAGGATCTTTTGGGCCACTCAAAGCATGCAGTAAGGCTGGGTGATAACTGAGCAGAGACTTCCTAGCTGTGCTGGCATAGGGAAGCAGTTGGAGCCAATTCACCCATCAGATAAGAGGCTGAAAGCAAGCAAACATCTTCCTGTGAAGCCCCAGGAAGTGTCTGTGGAGTTTGTAAAAGCACTTGGTGGCTGTTAGCTGTGAGGAGGTGCTGTGCTGGGGTTATTGCTGGGACAGGATTGTTCTGATGGGGTTTTTTTTCCCTTTAAGACTTGTCTTTCAGCTGTCAGCACATTCCTGATGTGACTTGCAGCTGGAGGGGCACAGCCTTGGGTCAGCATGTCGCTGCCTTGTCAGATGAGGTTCTTGACTTGCATAGCCCATTGAAACAGCTTTGTAAATTGATTTTTATTAGTTTTTTGTAGCTTTTTCTTTCTAAATCCATGCTCAGGTGTTGAGCAGTTTTCCTGTGGACACTGGCCTTGTGCATGGCTGCACTGAAAAGCCTGTCAGTGTTACTCAGTGCTTGTGAGAACCTCGTGAAGCTCTTGCAGGTAGCTTGGAACTCAAGGGGTAAAAGCTCTGCCCCTTGGTAGGAGTCTGCTGAGAGCTGGGCACCTGCTTGTGGAGGCTGTGCCTCCAGGTTGGTTGTTCTTTTCAAGAGGAGCTGTCAGGTGTTGGGAAGGTTCATGTCTCTTGCTCCAGCTCACCAGCACCCTCAGCCCAGCTGTGTAGCAGATCAGGGGCAGGATTTGGCTGTTGGCTGGTGAGGGAACCTCTGGTGCACTAATTGCCTGTGTAAGCAGCACTCTTTGGCTCACTCTTCTGCCTCTCAGGGCTGGGGTAGGACAATAGCTGATGGTGTTGGGCAAGCCAACAGCTACCTCCCATCACTCCTCCAGCTGATGGAGGCATCCAGATCTATGCAAACAATTCCTCCCTGCCCTGGCTCATTGGAGATGGAGTCTTTTTCTCCTAGGAAAACAGGGAGTTAAGACTAATAAATAACCATGAAAGAGGAAAAATGGGCATTGTGGAGAGAATCTCCAGCTTTTTCCAAGGAAGACCTTCAGATGTGTGTAACAGTGTTTTCCTGGTGATGGTTCTGTGGCAGTGGCTTTGTGTTGTGAGGGACTTCCCTTCTCCTGGAGGTTACCTGTCCTGCAGGGCAGTCAGCTCCATAACCACCCCAAGGGGACTCAGTCATTACTTTGGTTTTCCTCTGCTTCTTGATGTTTCCTTTTGCCTGAGACAAGGTTGCAGTCTGTGCTCTGTAGGATAGCTCTGTATCTTATTTTTATTTAACAAGTTGGTGATGCTGACCTCCCTCCAGCCTGAAGATTTACATCATAGAGGCTAGGAGGGAAAAACCTCCTGAGCAATGGCTGGAACTCTTCAGTTAAACATCTTTCAGCTGGTTTATACACTTATCTCTAAAGGGTTGCTGTTAATGGGGAGAAAAAAACAACCCATCCATGTTTTTCCAATCATTTTCAACAGTTTCCATCATGTATGTTATCTGCTTTCTAATTTAAAGTGTGTTTTGGGGGGCTCTATGCTCTGTAGGCTTCACATCTGGCTGTGGTGGGTGCCCCAGGGGGGAGATGGAGTGGTTGGCTTGGAGCACATGGAGATGCCATGGGGACCTGCCCAGGAGGAGCTAGCAGCCTCTCAGACATGCTGCATCCTTTTGCTTTGTCATTCCAAGTGTGCTGGGGTGTTTGCTTTTGGTTTCTGTTTCCATTCCTTTCCACTCACTTTGTACTTGGTTTTCTTTTTTTTCCTTTTATTAAATTTCACATGTATTTTGAGTTCTTGTGGTGTCCTTTATTTAGCAGTGGGTTCCCTCTTGAGATGGTAACATGTCATGGGGGAAAGCTTTACTCCCAGGGTGTCATATGGCTGTTGGGAACATTAAAATCCAAAATGAGCTAATTTCTGCAGCACACAGGGTGTGGGAAAACTTCCATCTGTCATCTGGGGAGACATCCTTAAATACTCACTCAAATGCCATCCCTGTTTGGGCAGAAGTTGCCTTCAGGCTGGTCAGGACTTCTCCTTTCAGGGATCTGGTGCCTGAGCAGGGAGATTCACCAGGAGTTTCACTGTTAGTGATGCCCAAAGGGGTGATTCAAGGATAGGATCAAAAAGGAGCAGAGATGGAGGGTGATGCTGTCCTGAGGGCACTTCCAAACCTGTCCTCCTTCTGGAGAAGCTCATCATACATGTAGATCAAGGCCAGAAACAGGAGCACAGCTTTACTTTGGGCTCTTTTTGCCAGAGAGCTGCTGCTGAAGCTGTACCTGAAGGCATGTTCTTGGTGTCTGCTCTGTGGCCATCGCCAGGTGGGAAGTTCCTTGGTTCAGTTAGGGTCTCTCTGGGTTCTGTCTGGTACTGGGCTGAGCTCAATGCTGCAGGGAAGACAAAACCAGCTGGTGTTTGACTGAGGCTCAGTGTTTGCTGAAAGAGGTGCTTCTGGTGGGAGCTTTTCCTGCAGGAACAAAAGCAAGCTGCTGATCCTGGCTGCTTCCAGCATCTCAGGCACGTACGTGCAGGTGTCCCTGCAGGAGGTGGCTGACGTGGGAGACCTCTGCTCTTTTGCAGTTCTGGTCATCTTCTGGGCTGCCTGTTTGCATCCCAGCTTCCTCCAAAGCCAGGAAGGTTGCCTCAGCTGTGGTACCACGCTGCATGGACACTGTGCATCCACCAGCAGGGAGCTGAGCAGATGTGGTGGTTGGAGCTGGTGTGATCCTGCCTGTAGCGATCACCAACAAAGTGCAGGTGAAGAGGAGGTTCCAGGGAGACAGCAGCATTTCAGTAATTAAAGGAGGCTTAAAAGAAAGACTGAGAAAAAGTGTCCAAGGCCTGTAGTGACAGGGCAAGGGACAATGGCTTTAAACTGGAGGAGGGAGATTTACAGTGGACATGAGGAAGACCTTTTTTCAGTGAAGGTGCTGAGGCACTGGCACAGGTTGCTCAGAGCAGTTGTGGCTGCTCCATCCCTGGAAGTGTTGCAGGCCAGGTTGGATGGTGCTCTGAGCAACCTGCCCTGGTGGAAAGTGTCCCTGCTCATGGCAGGGGCTTGGAACTAGACAATCTTCAAAGGTCCCTTCTGACTCAAACCACTCTGCAGTTCTGGAACTCTTTAATTCTGTGACTTTCAAGATGGGCCAACTGCTGATCCAGGAGGACACACACTGGCAAGGGTTTTCCCCCAGAAGCAGTGTTGAGATCATTCACTAACACTTCTGCAAAGCTCCTTGAGATGCAAGAGAATGAGGAATGCCAAGTGTTGCTATAACAGGAGCTCAGCAGTGAGGTAGCTACTGTCCACCTTTGGCAGTTCCAGAGCTGAAGTTCCCATGACCAAGGCCCTAGGACATGTTGATGCTTTCCATGCAGGAGACAGCCCAAAGCCACCCTTGTCACCTTGTCCTGGGCTGCTTGCTAGGGAGAAGCTGTGAGGGATGGAGCCCGTGAGGCAAGGACAGTGCAAAGCCAGTGGCTCTGCTGGTGGGGAGAGCCAGCTTGGGTTGTACCTGTGGTCCTGGCCAGGCTGGAGATGGTTCCACACCTCTCCCCATCTCCTGTCTCCATAGCATGTGATTTCTTGGATGTTCCCTGTCAGCAGTCTTTCCTCATTCAGATTCCAAGTCAATCTTCTCATTACCACTCCCAGAGAAGATCCTGGCAGCCAGGAGAGCTTCTCCAGGTTGGATGCTTTAAAGTCAAGTGTCTGCCCCCAGCCCCACACCCTCTCAGCAGCATACCTTAGACTTGTAGTGTGACCTTTCAAGCTGTCCTTCATCAATGCAAATAACTTAAACCCTGATTCTCTTTTGTTCTTTCTGTAGCTTCTTTAGTCTCCCCACTGCGTGCTCCATAACACCAGGAAGATACCTTAATTAGAAGATTTATTAAGGCCAAAAACAGCTCATGCAGAAGAAATTAATTGGTGCTTTCACCTTTAAGCTTGCAATCTATTGCCCAGAAGAGATGATCTAGCAAGGACTAAGATGCAACGTGCCTTTGATGGGGAAGAGGTTTCCTTGATCAGGTTCCTTGATGAAGTTGAGAGCTAAGACACTTGCCAAAAGCTAAACTGCTAATGAAGGCTGTTGCATGGCTTGCACTAAGAGCAGACACTAATCACCAGGCCAGAGCCTGGGTGGAGCAGTTAACACTGGCCCAACAGCCAGGGCTGGGGTGAGGTGGGATCTCAGCTTGCTGCTGGAGCTGCTGCTGCAGTAGGGCTTCTGTGGGTCCTCTCCTTGCTCTGGGTTTGGGGTGTGACTGGAGAAACTCCTAACATCCCTAACCCTTCAGCTACATTCTCACATTTAGCTAATTCTATTTCTTAGCAATAACTCTTCCCTCTAGGTTTTTTTTCCCCATAGACTTACAGGTTTGATAACCCAAATCTCCCACCCTTCAGTTGTTTAGTTCTCCTAGGGCTGCCCCATGTGCCTCACAACTTAACCCCTTCCCCAGAGCTCCTCACTCACTCTTTCAGGGATGGATAAAGCTACCTGGCCAGTCTGGACTCCAGGACATCCTCCTGGGATGTGGTGGGTGAGAAGAGAAACCATTTTAAAGGACCACTGAAGGTCATAGCTTAATGGAGGGGCTGTGGTTTAAAGCTGGAGACTGCACGTTCCTGGTTGTGACTTCTGGCTTTGTGGGAGACTGACTTCCCCTACACCAATATATGTTAAAAACCAAACAGAGAGAAGAAGGGGGGAACCCCCCCAAGTGTGGGGGGTGTGTGCCCCAGTCTGACCTCACCCAGGAGCAGTTTGTCTTCCTTTGAAGCCAACCTTGTACATGAATCTCAGGAAGGAGCTGCCTGTACCAAAGCTGGGTTAATAAAAACGAAACTGACTTGGTTAACAAACATCTGTTAATAACCATGGTTTGTATCCTAGAGATGCTCCCTGGAACAACCAAGTGCTGTGTCCAGACTCACAACCCCCACAGCTGTTGCAGTTTCCCCTCTGTTAAGCCTGTTCCCCTCCAAATCCATGATGAGTGGGGTGTCCCCCACACACCCTCACACATCTGGAGCAGCTGCTGCCAGCAGCCTCCCTTCCTTCTCCAGGCTGCTGCTTACCCCAGTGCCATGGGGCTGGAGGTGCAGGACCAGCAGAAAACCCCTCCTAGGTAGGAGGTCTGCAGGAGGCTTGCACCCTGTGCTCCTGCCTTCTGCTGAGTGGTGTGACCAGAGGGGGATGGGATCTGGCTGTGAACCATGAGGTGTGAGGCTTCCATCGAGCAGCCTGAGGGCTCTCCATCACCACCCAAGAGTTTGTTGAGGTGGAGAGGATGGTGTGGAGGCAGTGAGCTTCTCTCCCTGGGGTAGTGTGGTACATGATGGTCACCGAAACCTCTGGATGCTCTTGGCCTGAATTAGAGTTTGGAGATAAATCTGAAGGAGTAACAGGTATGTGGCCTGGAAATAACCAAACTGGGCAGGGGGGGAGGTTCTGGAGACTCCTGCCACTTGCAGGCAGTAGGGACTAACCCCATGACAAGGGTGTTCATCCCAGAGCTGCTCATCCCTGCCTGTGCCTGCTGCCACAGCCAGAGGGGGAAGGCACCGGGTGGCTGTGTGAGAAGTTTGTGCAGTGTTCAGTGGGAGGCTGGGAACACGGGGGCAGGTTTGGAGGTGCCCTCAGACACTCCCACTGTGGGAGACTCTCTCCTTGCTCAGCAGGTGAGGGCTATCTGTGGCCAAGCAGTTTGGAAACCTTCCTTTCCTGCTAAAGGGAGGGTCCTCTCCCCAGTCCTAGCCTTTCAGTGCAGGTTGATGCCCTCTTTCGTTGGCCCCAGCAAGGGCTGCAGCAAAGGTGGGAGGCAGGAGGCTGCTGAGGTGCAGCGTTGGTTGGAAACACACATGAGCTTTATGAATTTATGGGTGTCCTGGCCTCACCATCTGTGACCAAAGGCCATTGGGATGCCTACCTGTGCTTTGTTTTGTTTTGTTTTGTTTTGTTTAGCAGATCAGTAATAACAGGAAACCAGTCAGGAGCCAGCCTCTGCAGCTCTAAGGTGATGATCACCAAAGCCAGTGTGGAGCCCTTGAGCTGCACGAGCTGGTGGCAGGCCATCCAGTGCTGCAGCTGCCTGGTCAAGAGTGCAACCTGGAGAGAAGGATTCATCTGAGGCAAGCCCTGCTGGAGATGGGGCCAGCTGGACACCTCACCATGGCATGGAACTGGAGAGAAGAGAAGGTTTCTAGAGATATAGAGATATATATATATATATATATATAAAAGAAGCAGAGGTCAGTGAACTTTGTATGTTTTCATATGTTATCAACCAGAAGTACAAACTAATCCCATCTCCTGTCAGGAAACCCAAAGGCTTCCTCTCCCTCCTCTTTTTGTTTGTTTTGTGTTTGTACTTGCCAAGCATTGAACTGGTTTTTGAGCTTCTGATGAATGTACAAGGCCTGTGTTTCCTAACAGTCCCTGGAGTTTCTTCATTAGCCACACTGCTCCCCAGCAGAGTCAGCTCTATGGCCAGCAGCTATGGAGAGGGGAAAGCCAAGGACAATGACTGCACTCTGAATTTCCTGAGGAAGCAAGCCCCTAAGGCAGTCAGTTCCACAATCAGCAGCCTCAGATGGCTTCATATTTGCACAGAACCTTAAGAGAGGGATCCAGGGTGTGTTTGTATCCCATGTTTTTTGCCTTATTAGCACCTGGTCGTTTCTTGAAGACAAAATTGAATTGTTTCTAGCCAATCTTTAGTGACTGCAAGGGGAACCAAGTGCCAGATCAGGGTCATCTCATTGCCTAAAGCAAGGGTGAAGAATCTGGGGGGTGAAAAGGAGAATGGTTTAAGGATTAACAAACCAACCAAGCTGTGTGTGAAATGTAGCAAAGCTCTGACAGCTTTCCCTGTACAGTATTCATAGAGTGGAAAGAGTTAGAAATATTTTTGCAGTGTGTATTTAAAACAAAAAAAAACCAAAAAAAAAAAAGAGAAAAGAAATAAAAATAGCCTAGAGTTGTGCATTCTGAGAATCTTTTTAATGTCCATTTCAATTGTCCTCTCAAGATGGGAGTAACTGGGGGTGGTTGGGGATTTTTTTGGAGCAAAATGAAGGGGTTTAAAATAGAGAATTTAAAAAAGAAATGGAAAGTATCACTGTAACCTTCAGAGTGGAGATAGTCAGAGGAGGCTGGTTGGGAAGGATGTGGGGGTGGGTGTATGTGTGTTGTGTTTTCTAGTCTGATTTGATAAGGAACTCTTTCATCAAAGACAAGACAAACTACATGGCAAAACATAGTGCTTCTCACGTTCAAGAAACCCATTGGTGTTGCTGTGCAAAGATCCCAGTCAAGTTTATCTACTGCCATCCTTTCCATCCTCAAGATCTCAGCTGGAGAGGTTTACAGCCACACTGCACTGCCAGCAGCTGCACCTGTCAGAGACAGAACACAAACCAAACCCCACGATTACAGAACAAATCAATAAAGCAACCAACATCCTACCCAGTGCTGTGTGTGTTTCTCTGTGTTCTGGAGGGATCTGACATGCTGATGCCTACCCCAAGTGCTGGGCAGAGCTCTCATTCAGGAGAGCTCTTTCCTAGGTCCCTCCCATTGCAAAGGAAGACTGACTCGTGCTCAGCACAGGGCAAGAACCCTGCTGGGTCACCAGGAACCATCCCAGGTCACTGTGAGCCTCCTGGACACTGCATCACTGATGTGTGTTCCCTGCTACCATCCTTTTTGCTCCTCTGATGATGATGAGGAGGAGGAGGAGGCTTCCTGTGAGCCTGCTTTATGGGACTTTGTGGTTGTCTGGTTTCCTGTGGTCATTGACTCTTCCTCTCAGCTCAAAAGGAGAAGCTGAGAGCAATCTCCATGTGAGGCATCTGAAGAAAGCCTTTGAAGAGCATTTCACTGAGGAGCAGTTCACTGCAGCAGGGTTGTCTGAAGAGACATGCATGTCTGACTTGACTCCTAGGCTTCTTGTTCTTTGTCAAAGCAGAACCAAGGAAAGAGGAGGAATGCAACCTGAAATCCTTTTGGCTCATGTGTGTAGATGTCTGAAGAAGTCTGTCAGGGCACTCCTGCCCTGAAGTGCTCTCCCACTTGCACAGGTAGCTGCTGTCATGGTCACCTGCATGTGCAGACCTGAGTCATTTCCTCAGCAGGTTCAGGAATCAGTTTCAATTCCAAGCAAACTCATCTGCTGTAAGCTTCCTCTGAAGAACCTCTGCCCTGTCTCACCCTCCCAGGACCTGTCACAGTGGACTTACAGCATGCTGATGTTGTGCACACAAAGCTGTGCCTGTGCCTCTTGAGCGACCCTCCCAGCCACGGATTCTGAAGAGAGGAGAGAGCTCCAAGGGCAGGAGGAGGGAAGCACAGCCATGACATAAGCAAACAGAAGTCCTCTCTCCATAAAGGTCATAATTCTGCTAAGCAATGATGAAACAGGGCTGATAATGTTACTGTCACCCCTTAAGGACTACTTAGGGTAAACAAGTTAAACTTCCCTGTTGTGCCCACGGTGTTGAAAGACCTGGGAACACAACCAGCTTGAACAGAAGAGGTGAGTTCAGTGTGCTTGAAATGAAACAGCTCCTTCTGAGAGAGGTTTGCTCTGAACCTCATCTTCTTCACTGGTTTTTGCTGCAAGGACAAGGCAGGAAATTCTTATGCAGTGAAGAGATTTTAATTGGGCCTGAAGGGAGAAGAAGAAAACACTGAGTAAAGAAGATAAGAGTCTTGGGGGGGGAAATAATTGACATTCTACAACAGATGCACAAGTTTCAAACTTCCATTGAAGTCACAGTTGCTTCTGAATTCACTTAGCTGCAGAAAGATTCATTTCAAGCCAGAACTAGAAATCCAAAGTGAAACAAAGCAAATCCTCTTCTGGGTGCAATTTTTGTTCCCAGTTTTTAGGCAGAGCAATGCCCCAGTATTTACACTGCACTGTTACTGCTCTGTTTAGCAAAGACAAGGAGATGACAGTGAGTTCTTTGTACTGACCACAGCATTTGGACTACAGCTCACACAAACACTTCTGCTGGGGGCTGTAGATCACTGGAACCTCATCAGACACTCGAGTTTGTGTGTATAGATATGTAGACATATATATATATATATGCTTAAAATCCTTCCCCAGGAAAGACCTTGACTGCTCCCAAAATCTGCTGCTAAGCATAGTGCCTGCTTTGTGTATAAACTGCTTACTTACTCCTTACATCCCCAAGCAGTAATCTACCCAGGGAAGAGCTGAGAGATTCTCTGCCTTTACTGACACCTAGAACCAGTTGAAGATGCTGTTAGCTAAGACCAATGTTTCAGGGTGACATGGGAACTGAGTGCTTCTTTCTGCAGTCCAGAGAGCCACTTCCTTGTAACACCACAGAGAGAGATCTGTGCCCTGAGGGGGTAGAGAAAGTGAGAAGAAAAACACAGTTAGTGCTTTGATGATTTTGTTAACATATCTCCAAGGGAAGAATCCAATTCCGAGTGCTCTCATTAACATTGCAGATGTCTGGAGGCTTGAAATGAGGGCTGTGTCTACAGAGTGAGGGCAAGGGCACATTTCAGAGCAGTTCAAAGCACTCCTCCGTGTTGCCCACCCAGTCAGGCTCTAGCTGTGCTTACAGGAGCCTGGTACTGGATGGTACTGGAGTCCTGGGTGGGGAAGCTGAGTGGGAAGCAAGCGCCCTCCACTTGCTCACCATGTATGAACCACCAAAGCTTCAGATCTGTTGGACAGAGATTGCCCAAGTTGCCCAGACAGTTGGGAGATGTCCCATCCCTGGAACCATCCCAGGTCAGGTTGTCTGGGGCTCTGAGCAATCTGATCTAGTTGCAGATGTCCCTGCTGAGTGCAGGGAGTTGGACTAGGTGACCTTGAAATGTCCCTTCCCAACCAAACCTGTCTGTGGGTCTATGATGTGCACTCTTTGTCCCCTCCCAGGGCTGGGTCTCTCTGCCAGCACCCAAGTTTCAGCCCTTGTTTGCCTCCAACCAAGGTGTCTCCACTTCTTGTGACTATTCTCAGCCTGGCCTCTGTTTCCCTTTGCTTTTCTCACTCAGCATCTTCTGTAAGCAGCTGCTTTCAGTCTTTTATGTTAAACCTTTTCTTGTTCCTCTGCTTTGTCTGCCCACACACTCCCTCTTCTCTCAGCAACCCTTTGGGTAATACATTTTTCTTGGTGCTAAATTACTCCATTAGTCTACAAATCTTTGCATACAGCACAGCTCTGAGTAAGACTGTGGTGATGTATAAATAGCTAAGTGACTGCTGAGCACCTTGTCCTCCAGCTCCCTGACTCACCTGCTGACACTCAGCTGGGGGTGAGGGCATGGCCCTGTCCTGTCATTACTGATGCTCTGCCATACCCCAGTGAGTTTGATGAATGAGATCAGAAACCCTTCTGGAAGCCCCAGATCAATCCTGGCCACATTCCTGCTCCTGCCTACGGCCCTCTGGCAAAAATACAGCACAGCTGACTTACAGCCCTCAGTCTGTTTCTATGCTTGCTGCTGGGTATCCCTGGCCTTCCTCTGGGATCCCAGACCTCTGTGTCCAGAGCAAAGGTAGTGCAGGGAGGATTGGGACTGGAACAACAACACACTGCTATCTGCCACCAGGAGGATTTAGGTGTGCAGAAGCACTTGGGGGATAGGGTAGGGAGGTGATAGCTGAGGCATCAGGAAAAACGGAGGGGATGGAATGTCTGCTTGTGTGGACAACAGGCTGAGGCTGCAGCCTGGGTCAGCTCTGGAGTCCTGCCCTGTCAGACCCATTGGAGCCCTGGCAGAGCCTCTCATTCAGCTCTCAGTCAGAGCCTCTGGGGTCCTGTCAGATCCACTGGAGCCCTGTCAGACCCTCTGGAGCCCTGTCGGATCCACTGGAGCTCTGTCGGATCCCTGTCAGGGTCACTGGAGCCCGTCAGTCCCCACGGAGGCCAGTCAGCCCGAGAAGCCGCCGCCACCGCTCGCTACCGCCACCGCCCCGCAGTGCCCCCAGCCCCGCCCCTCACCGTTCCCATGGCAACTCCCCCCGCCCACCCCTACAGCTCATTGGCTGGAGCCTACCACCTATGGCAGCGACGGGCAGGCCCGGTCCCGTCCCGCCTCCCCTCTTTTCCTCTCCACCCATTGGCTGCACTGCCTCCGCAGGGCGCGGGGATTGGCTGGGGCGGCTCGGGGGCGGGCGCAGGCGCGGTGCTGTTATTGTGCCGTGGGGCCGCCCGCCGGGGGCCTCGCGCCCGGTGTCGCCATGCNCCCGTTGTCGCCATGCCGGTGAGTTTCTGCCGCGCCCCGGCTTCGGGCCCTGCCTTTTTTCGGCCTGCCTCTGACGGGAGCTCGGTGTGGGAGTGGGGGTAGGGGGGTCGGAGAGCCCTCCCAGCCTCGGCTGCCGTGTCGATGTGGGAGCCGCCCGCGCCGTGGGTGGGAAATGGCGGGCGGCGTGTGCCGTGTGCCGTGCTGTCAGGCTGAGCGGAGCCTGCGGGGTAGGCTGTGTCCCCTTAGCANTGGCGCCCGCCGGGTGCCTCGCGCCCGTTGTCGCCATGCCGGTGAGTTTCTGCCGCGCCCCGGCTTCGGGCCCTGCCTTTTTTCGGCCTGCCTCTGACGGGAGCTCGGTGTGGGAGTGGGGGTAGGGGGGTCGGAGAGACCTCCCAGCCTCGGCTGCCGTGTCGATGTGGG
>VWZX01007460.1:1554867-1617766 GCA_013399015.1 Galbula dea
GAGCCGCCCGCGCCGTGGGTGGGAAATGGCGGGCGGCGTGTGCCGTGTGCCGTGCTGTCAGGCTGAGCGGAGCCTGCGGGGTAGGCTGTGTCCCCTTAGCAGAGGCGGGTAACGGTTGGCCTCGCCTCCCCGGGAAGGTCTCGCCGTTGTTCCTCGACCTCCCCGTGACGGTGCCACGCAGGCTCGCTGCTGCGCTGCCGGTATGGCCAGTGAAGGAAACGGCCCCGAGCGGGGAGGTGGCAGGCAGGAGCCACGGGAGGGTGTGCTGAGGTCTGGGGTCCGCCTCGGGAAGCGCTTCCCTCGGGAAGGCTGGGGAACAAAAGGCATTCAGCTCATCCTGACTCACTCTGGTTGCAGGAACTGTCTTAGAACAGGGCTGTAGGATCTCTTCTCCACCGAGATGAGACCACTCAGCTCTCTGCTTTTGCCACAGCAAAGAAGTTGTTTCTGGGCTCTGCTGGAGCCTGGAAGGAATCTAGGAAGGTAGTGGGAGAGGTACTTGGAAACAGGGTTTGTTTTCTGTTGACATCCAAAGGAGCTGCCTTAAATGTGCAGCTACAGCACCAGTCACCAAGGGCAGTGCCTTAGACTTTACTAGATCAAGTAGGGTTTAGGTTTATTTAATCAGAAGCATGTGACATCAGATTTCTTCCACACAGTGATTACAGATACAAATTCTGTAGCACCATGGGTGGAACTGCACTGAAGCAAAGCCTTGTGAGGTTTTTGTAACCCGGCATTTGATTATTCTAAGTGATTAAAGTTCAGCAAATACACTGAAGCTTGTAAATTCAATGAGTTCACTTCAGCCAGTGCCCACTGGTGTCTGTCATCTGCAAGGTTTGAGGCTTGTCTAGTCAGTGTGTAAAGGAATGGCATGGCAGGACACTGCTCACAGATTGTTGTTACTTGGAGAAACTCAGATGATCTTGAAGGTGAAAGTCTCAAGTTTTACCCAGTCTGTTGGGTGGAAACATTAGCAAACAGAAGAAGCCTGCAAGGCTTTTGACACTATCTCCCATAACATCCTCATAAGGCAAGCTCAGGCTAGGAGGTGTGAGTTAAATGAATGGGCTGTGAGATGAATAGAGAACAAGCTGAATGACAGAGCTCAGAGGGTTGTGATTACTGGTACAGAGTCTAGCTGGAGGCCTGTAGCTAGCAGTGTTCCCAAGGGGCAGTTCTGGTTCTGGTCTTGTTCAACATCTTCATCAGTGACCTGGATGAGGGGATGGAGTGAGCCCTTGGCAGGTGTGATAAACTGAGAGGACTGGGGACACCCTGGCAGACTGCTGCTGTTCAGTGAGACCTGGACAGGCAGAGAGTTGGAGGAGAGCAACCTCATGAAGTTCAACAAGGCCAAGTGTGGAGTTCTGCACCTGGGGAGGAATAACCACGTGGTCCAGGACAAGTTAGAGATCGACCAGTTGGAAAGGAGCTCCACAGGGAAGGACCTGGGAGTGCTGGTGGACAAGATCACCATGAGCCAACAATGTGCCCTCTTGGCCAAGAAGGCCAATGGTCTCCTGAGATGCATTAAGAAGAGTATGACCAGCAGCAGGTTGAGGGAGATTCTCCTCCTCCTCTGCCCTAGTGAGGCCACAGCTGGAGGCCTGGCTCGAGTTCTGGGCTCCTCAGTTCCAGAAAGACAAGGAACTACTGGAGAGAGTCCAGCAGAGGCTAGGAAGATGCTGAGGGCACTGCAACATCTGCGGCAGGAGGAAAGGCTGAGAGCCCTGGGGCTGCTTAGCCTGGAGAAGAGCAGCCCCAGAGGGGAGCTGCTCAAGGCTGAGCAAGAGCTGAAGGCTGGGGGCAAGAGGCTGGGGCCAGACTCTGCTCAGTGGTGCCGAGGGACAGCCCAAGGGGCGCTGGGCACAAACTGGAACCCAGGAGGTGCCACCTGAAAACCTAAGGAGAAGCTTGTTTGGTGTGAGGGTGTTGGAGCCCTGGCCCAGGCTTTGCAGAGAGGCTGTGGAGTCTCCTTGTGTGGAGAGATTCCCAAGGCAGCTGGAGGTGATCCTGCTTTAGCAGGGGGTTGGACTGGCTGATCCCCAGAGGTCCTTTCCAGCCCTCACCATGCTGGGATCCTGATTACATTGGCTGAATAACTCTGTTCTCTCAGCTTGAATTACAAAGCAGTTCTGGCTTTGTCTCAAAGGTCCTGTTCCTATGGAAATGTTTGCATCTACTTGAGTTGATTCAACAGCATCTGTGCTTCTAGGTTTCTTTGTTGTTGTTCCTAACTGTAGATCAACAAGGCTGAGAAGCTGGAGAAGCCAGAGAGCTGTGACAATGTCAAGGTGGTTGTTCGGTGCCGGCCTCTGAACGAGCGCGAGAAGGCTACAGGCTACAGAATGGCAGTGAGCGTGGATGAGATGAGAGGAACCATAACTGTTCATAAGACAGACTCCTCCAATGAGCCTCCCAAGACATTTACCTTTGACACAGTCTTTGGACCAGAGAGTAAACAGCTGGATGTCTATAATTTAACTGCCAGACCTATTATAGACTCTGTCCTAGAAGGATACAATGGTAAGTCCTTGCTGGTTTGAGTCGAGGATCCTGTTTCCTCTTCTGTTGGCATGTGGGAGTTCCTGCTGATCTTACTTAAGAGAGTTTCACCTTCTGAGGGCTGTAGTCCTGTAATGTTTCTTCTGTGGCCTCAAAATAGCCCTGAAGGTACTTGCTGTTCTCAGTACTCAGTGGCTGTGCCTGCTCTGGCCATTAACAGTGGGAGCTTGGTGGTGAGCAGGAGCCAGCTGAGGTCAGGTAGCTCAATGTTCTGATGCTGTCTTCTGTTTGCCAAAGATGTGCACTTTATATCTCATTATCAGCACTCTCAGTGGCTCTTCACTGTAGAGTTTCAGTAACCAGGCAGCTGCCCCAGGTCCTGCAGTAACTAGGGATGCATGCCACACTTGTGCATGGAAACTGCTGCATTTCCTCCTCTAAACTTTTCTCTTTGAAACTAAGATGACTAGTGAAAGACCTCTGCCCTCCCCAAGGGAGAATCTGTTCCTCCCTGTGGCTGGGAGATCTGTGACCATGATATTTGTGTGTGTGTTATGCATGTGAGAGTATTATGGGAAGGGAGGCGGATGCTGGTAAGGAAGCACAGTGCTGCTTTCCATACCAGTGTGCTACAAAGTTTCTGACGGTTTGTCCAGTGCCTAATGAGCTCCTGTGCTAACAGACCCGGGTTTCAGCTGGTTAAAATTCATGGTTCAGAGCTGCACCAGGGAGGTTTACATTGGTCATGAGGAAGCACATGCTTACCAAGAGGGTGATAAAACCCCTGCTGGTACAGGCTTCCTAGAGAGGTGGTTGATGCCTCAAGCCTATCAGTGTTTTAAAAGGCATTTGGACAATGCCCTGCACATGCTTATACTCTTGGTCAGCCCTGAAGTGTTCAGGCACTTGGACTAGATGATTGTTGCAGGTCCCTTTCAGCTGAAAACCTCTCTTCTGCTCAGCTTTTCTGAACTGTGATGTCCTGTCAGTGCAAACTGTTTCCAGGAGTGGTAGGCTAAACTGCAGAGCCAGTGTATTTCTGGAGTTGCAGAGTCTGGGAGCTCAGTATGTAAATATTCAGAAGGTTCAGAACTGGGCTTGTGCTGTGTCTGTTTTGTGGAAGCCTCACACTCTGCTGTGGCCTAGAGCACTAGCAATGTGGTTTTGCAGTTGGTATATAATGATCTTCATCTAACTGACTCTGTCATTAATTGGACTTGCCTTAATTATTTGTGAGACCTCTGTATGCTAGCACTTCATGCTTTAATCTCTCTGCACAGCTAAGCTGCTGTTTTCTTAGCTCTCTTGCAAGCTGGCTAGAGCAGTGGCTCTGCCTGTTTGCTGTGGGTGTCCAGCACTGCTATTGCTCCTAGCCTTGTACAGGATCTGCTGCAGTGGTTGGAAAACTTCACAGCAGAGGTGTTTAGTGCCAGCAAGCTAAGAAGGGATGAAGTCCAACTGCAGTTAGCATCTTCTTGGAGTTTGTTCATGTATCTTCTTATCCTTCAGGTACTATTTTTGCCTATGGGCAGACTGGAACAGGCAAAACTTTCACCATGGAAGGGGTCCGAGCAGTTCCTGAGCTCAGAGGCATCATTCCCAATTCCTTTGCCCATATATTTGGTCACATTGCCAAGGCAGAGGGGGACACAAGGTAAACAGCTTCTCTTCACTGCTTCTGTCTTGTGTCCATCTGTAGCAGGAGCCCGACCTTGACAGTGGCAACTGAGATGGTCCTAGCTGAAAGACTGCTGCTCGCTAGGCAGTTCTTGGTGGGGGTTTGTTGGCACATCACTGCCTTTTCTTTGCACTCTGTGGTGGTGTCTGTTGGGCTTCAAATGGCTGGCTAAGGAAACTACCCAACTGCTTCCCTTCAGGTTTCTAGTTCGTGTCTCTTACCTGGAGATTTACAATGAAGAAGTGAGAGACCTGCTGGGGAAAGACCAGACCCAGAGGCTAGAGGTGAGTCTGCTGTTCTGAGCCTGCTGTTTGGGCTGAATTGCTGAGCAGGGCTTTGTATCTGGAAGACCAGAGAAGCACTTGAAGGGAAGTGGGAGGTTGGGCTCCTCAGCACAGGGGTTTCCTTTGAGATGCAGTAGCTGGGTGTCACTACTGGCTTCGCTGAATCTTCTCTGAAACTTGCTGTTCCATCTGAGTCAGTGTGTGTTTGCAGTTCTACCCCAACAGCCCCTGGCAGCCTGTCTAGGAACTGGAGGCTGAGCTTTGAAGTCACTAATTGCCACCAGGGAGACCAGAGGAATATTGTCCTCCATGAGTCTCTATGCCAGGGGAGACCAGAGGAATGTTGTCCTCCCTGAGTCTGTTCCTGAGCTGCTCTGAGTGTTAGAGGTTGATGTGCAAAGCAGAACCTAGAGGAGTAAATCACTGTCCTGTTAACAATACCCCTGAAAATGGCTGTTGGGGGTCTCCTCAGGGTGCTCAGTCTGAACTGCTTTCTCTCTTAGGTTAAAGAGAGGCCTGATGTGGGAGTTTATATCAAAGACCTTTCAGCCTATGTCGTAAACAATGCAGATGACATGGACAGGATCATGACTCTGGGCCACAAGAACCGTACGTAGCCTTGCTGTGGGCAGGTTTCTAGCTCAGGCAGAGCAAAGGTCTGGCTAGGAGAAGGCAGTGAGAGATCCTAGTCCTCATGTGGAAAGATTGTTCAGCTGAGCAGAGCAAGAAGGATGCCTCCTTCGGAAGCCCTTGTGCAGGAGCAGGTCCCACCTTGGCCAGTGCCAGGGGGAAGACAGCAAAGGGTAGTTAGTGTTGTCACAGCTACTAGTGTGTGTCCTGGCCCTTTTCCCTCTTCAGTTCTGATCAGGATGAACAAGTACTAGCCCTGTTCTGTGAGTGGGAGGTGGTTTGTGTTTTCTGGAAGACTTCTTGAGCTCAGATCCTTTATGACCCAAAGCTTTGTCTGCTGTTTCTCTTGGCATCGATTGCTCTGTTCTTACTTCTCAAAGCACAGCTATTTTCAGGGATCAGCTGGGAATGCTGTAGGCTACTACTGCTGATCTTTGTAGCCTTAAACAGCTGAGAACTGCTGCTCTTGGGATGGGACTCTGGAGTTTGCTTAGAGCTGCAGCAGTCTGGAATGCTTCTACTAACCCAGACTGGAGATGTGCTGCAACTCCAGTGCCCAAGAATAGTTTGCTGCCAAGTCTGAGCATCTCTCTTTAATCTTCTGCAAAACAGGGCTGGGTAAAGAGAGGAGGGGAAAAGTGTTAGAGGAGCAGGTGATTCATTCTGAGAACATGATTGCTTTGTGTCTGTTGCAAGGCTCTGTTGGTGCCACAAACATGAACGAGCACAGCTCCCGCTCTCATGCCATCTTCACCATCACCATCGAGTGCAGCGAGAAGGGCGTGGATGGGAACATGCATGTGCGCATGGGGAAGCTGCACCTCGTGGATCTGGCTGTAAGTAGAACTCTGCTGGAACCTGTGCTGGGCATCACTCCCTCTGCATGAGCTGCTGAAGGCACACGTGGCCTGGTTCACAGCTGAAGCCCAGACTTAGTTTGGTACTCACTCAGGGCCTTAAATCAGAGGGGTGCCAGGAAGAGTCTGCAGCTGAAGCCTGTCCCAGTAAGAGGGCTCTCTTGCTGTGATAAGATAATCATTAAATGGCTTAAGACCATTGGAAGGAGTTGTCTGCAGAGCAGAACTGAAGCTTTGCAAGAGGTTTATTTAGAGGGTTGTGACCATGCAGTTCATCACTTGCCAGGTTCCCTTCCTGTGTCGTTCATGTTGAACCAGTGTAATTGTGCTGGTAAAATGTCTTAGCCTAGACTTTGCCCTATAGTGTCTTGACTTGAAGATACAGGAAAGGGGGGACAAAAGGCATTCAGTGTCTGCATGCTGACTTCATTGACTTGATGTATGTTTAGGTTGCTCTGTGAAACTCTTCAAAGTAGTTGCAGTGTTGCTTTTCTCCCTTGATCTGCTGATAGAGATGGTGCTTGGCAGCTCCAGCTGAGGTGCCTAACTGCTGACTTGCTTCTCATAACACCTTTGTTATGGGGACAGTTGTCACAGCTGCATTTCTTTGAGCCACCCAGAACTTGCTGGTGCTGAAAGCTTCAGTTATGCCTTGTTTGACTTGTCTCTTTAAGGATGTGTGAGGGACTAAGCCAGGTTCTCTAATGACATTTGGGGTGGTTAGATGCATGGCTGCTAGCATGTCTTCGGGGGCAGTTGTGATCCTATTTGAAGGGAGGAGATGGAGTAAATGATCTGTTGTAACCCCTGCTTCCTTTCCAGGGTTCTGAAAGACAGGCAAAAACTGGAGCCACAGGACAGCGACTGAAGGAAGCTACCAAGATCAACCTCTCTCTTTCCACCCTGGGCAATGTCATCTCTGCTCTGGTAGATGGCAAGAGCACCCATGTGCCCTACAGGAACTCCAAACTCACACGGCTCCTTCAGGATTCTCTGGGGGGCAACTCCAAAACGATGATGGTGAGCTGAGAGCAGCCCTTCCCAGGGCCAGAGCTCTGTTTTCACGGGGGTAGCATATTGACTGTGCTCTGAGAGCAGCTTAGCATTTAGCTCTTCAGTTCAGGGCTGGTTGTAACTTAGGGAACCTCCCTGTGCATCTTTCTCTCTGTGCAGATGAGGTTCTAAACACAGTGCCTATGTACCCATGTAAGATCAAAGAGAAGCTGTGCTTGGGTAGCCAAAAGTAGCTGTGGTGTAGAAGCAGCAAGAGAGCTTGGGGAGAGAGCAGCAGTGTGAGGCTGGCAGGGCTGGGGAGGGGTCTCTGCAATGACAGCCTCTGGGCTCTGACACTGCCCCCCAGTAACTGCCTTGTGTGTGTCACAGTGTGCAAACATTGGGCCAGCAGACTACAACTATGATGAGACCATCAGCACCCTCAGGTATGCAAACAGAGCCAAGAACATCAAGAACAAGGCCAGGATTAATGAGGATCCCAAGGATGCTTTGCTCAGACAGTTTCAAAAAGAAATTGAAGAGCTGAAGAAGAAACTGGAAGAAGGTGAGATCTGTCCTTCCTCAGACTGCTCCTCTCTACCAGTGCTCATTCTGGGTGTCAGCCATCTCTGCTCTTCAAAGCAGTTTGAGTTTGGGAGCAGGTACAGGCCAGTGTCCTGCTTCTGTTTGCCCTGCTGGATTCCAGGAGAGGTGTCCTGAAGGGCTAGTGGTGGTCCATGGGGCCTGGCTTTGCCTGCAGGTGGCACTAGGTGGCACCTGGTACTAGGCTTCTGGGTTTAGTTAGGTGTACCTGGGCTGGCCTGCTGGGCAAGGAGGGGGCCTCAGTGGAGGGAGTCTAAATGTCCCCTAAGAAAAGGTCTGATGTTTTCATTGCTTGAGCTGGAGGGATGCATTTCTGGGGCAAAAAATGAACCAAATTTGTGGAGCTGGGGCTGGGTTTCAGACAGAGCAGAAACAAGAAGCTTCTTTAAGCCTTGACATTTTGTGGCCTTGGGATGCTATTAGTCCATCATCAAAGGACCCTGCTGGAGGGATGCTTACTAAACAGTGACCTTGGGACAGCATCTCTGTTCAGAGAGATGCTCACACATGATGGCTGTAGCAGGAGCTCCAGCACATCTTGTCTGGAGTCTCTCCCATTTGGGAGAAGCAGGAAAAGGTCAGTAACCCTTTCTTCAAGGGTTGGGAGCTGTTTCATCCCTGGTGGCCTGAGGGTGAATTTTAGACTCGAAGCAGCAGAACAAACAGCCTTATGTTTGCTAACATGACTGGGGGGCTGGGGTGTTGGATTCTGTTCTCTTTGGCTGCCAGACTCAGCCTGAGGATTGTGTCCACAAAGGCAAGCATGATAACATTTGACACAGGACATTTTTTTTCTCCAACAGCCATCTAGCTTCATGTATACAGTTGTCAGATTAAGTAGCAAGTCCACGTGAACTTTGCTCAGCTGACCATTGTCTCCTGCAGCTGATGTGGAGGAGAATGTCTGGGTTGATCCTGCTAGGAGAACTTTAGAGCTTAGCACTTCAGCAGTGCAAGGATGCTTTATTTCTTGGGAAGAGCACCCACCTGAGCTCTTAGCATGCACACACTGACTCCACAGCATTAAATTGCTTATCTTGATGTTTTCTGAGCTGTGGGAAGCTGTCTGCTCAACAGTAAGTGACTTCTGCAGGTGCTGCCTAAACTGATGTTGGACTCTTCTGGACCTGGACAAATGCTGCTGTCACAGTGAGAGGCTGATAAGAGGTGAAGGAGAGTGAATCTAAAAGCATGCTGTTCTCTTCTAGGGGAAGAGATCTCTGGTTCTGAGAGCAGTGACTCTGAAGAGGAGGATGAGGATGAGGATGGGGAGCTGGGAGAGGATGGGGAGAAGCGGAAGAAGCGGCGAGGTAAGGCAGGGGCCACTCCTGGCAGTGTCACCAGTCCCTGAGCCAGCAGCTGAGGGCAGGGACCAGAGCCAGGGCTGGGGGGAGGAAAGAGGGGTTGTAGAGCTGCCCTACTGCCGCTGCAACTATCATGCCTCTCCTAGAAACCAAGCAGTTTGGGTGCCCAGCTGAGCAGCTCTGGAGCTGTGCAGGATCTGCTTCCACTCAGGTGGCTGTGCTTGTGGTGACATCTCCCTTGGGGTGGCCTCCTGGCTGCTGCAAGGTGGCTGTGAATGGCTTGTGACTGCTGTGGGGGAACTACCCCTGCTGGCACAGGGGGGAGGAAGAAGGCACCAAAGGTTGATGGTAGGCAGATGTGGGTTTTTTATAACCATGGGAATGGTTGGAGGGGGAATTTTGGCTGTGGTTTAGGCAAAGGATTCATCTGTCTCATGGCTATTTAGTTGCAGACTCCTCTGGTGTCCTAGTTTATGTTGCTAGAGATAAGTGTTAACCTTTGGCTGTCTTTGTGCAAGCTGAAAAGCTGAAGGGGAGCTGCACATCCCTTTTGGGGGCACTCTGGAAATCCCATGGTGAAGTTTGCTTTGTCCTGCACCAGTGTTAAATTACTGCATGACATCTCAAGCCCAAGGGATGTTGCTGAACTGCAGGTCAGTCTGTACCATGGGATGCTTCCAGGGAGCTTGATGTGCCCCTAGAACCTCTCTGCTGGTTCTTTGTGGGGAGTAGAGAAGTCAAGCCCAGGGCTACACCGCAGCTTCCAGCTTCTCTAGGAAACTAATTTTCATTCAAACTACCTTCCTGTCCTGAAACACCCACATCTGTTCAAATCCTGTTAAAGCATTCCTGCCTTAGATGCATTCTTCATTTTGCTGTCCAAGAAGAGTCATAAATGACCTTTAACATGCCTTTGGTGAGAGCTGTAACAACTTCTGCTTCATTTATCACCTTTGGGTGATTGCTAGATGCACATAAGATGACAACTGTCTCCATCAAGCACTGAGTCCTGCCCAGATCTCCTCCCAGGAGGAGATGACCTTCAAAATGCTGCTTGAATAACTGACTTGACTTCCAAACAAGCTCCTCCACCTAAGTAAGGGTGCTGCTGGCTGGAGCATGGACAGGAACTGTCTGTGTGTGAGCTGATTCTGCCTTCCAGAAGGAAGAGTGCACGCTGCCATGTACATAAGACTGGCAGGGACTCCTGGGCACTGAATCCTCTGCTCCTGCAGGTGCCCACAGCCTTCTCCACTGTGGTCTGGTTTTCTGTGCTGTTGTTGCTTGAAGTGGAAGCTGCCTTGGCATGTTGTTAAAAGCTGTAGCTGGTTCAGATGGGTGTGAACTGAAGTCTCTTTCTGAGCTTGCTGGTTTGTGCTGGGAGATGGTGGCTTTGCCAGCTGAGTCTGGGGAACTTGGGCCTTTTTCAGCTAGGTTGCTGGCCCTGCTGGGCTCCTTTCCTTTAGAACTAACTTCCCATCTGCATGTTTCTTCCTCTCTGGGCTTTTCTGTGGGACACATTTCTGTTTTCCAGGCAGTAGCAGCAGCAGTAGTTCAGACTCCACATGCTCTGTCATAGAGAAACCTCTGGATAAGTCCTTCACTAGTGAGTGGGAGCTCTTAAGTCCTTTAAGCTTTGGCCTTTCCATCATCTGCACACTCCATTTTGCAATGCTGCACCTTCCCCCTGCTGTGTCCCTTGGAAAGATCAGCTTGAGCTGTTAACTCTGCTAAAGCATGCCTTGCCTTTGCTGATTCCATGCCTGAAATGGTTCTTCAGTGTTGGTTGTTAGGGGTGTGAGAGGCTAGCAAGCAGCCTAGCATGCTGCTCAAAGAGGGTTTAAAGACAACTGAGAAACCAGTTGTAAAAGTCAACTAGCAAATTCTGCCTCTAAAATACCAGGTTCTATAGTACTGGGCTAATGGTTGGGCTTGATTAAAGGTCTCTTCCAACCAAAAGGATTCTGGGAAGAAGCCTGAGCTACCTTTGAGAGTTGCTGCAACAGGAGTTCACCCACAGGACAGCTAGATGGGATGTGCTGTGGTACACTGAGCTCTGCCTCCTCAGAACTGTGGAGGAAAGGACTGGAGCAGTCACCAGTCAAGAGGTTTATCCTTGCAAGGAAGACATGGTAATCCTTGGATAATTGGCTTTGTTTTGGCAGATACTGAAAAACCCAAAGTCCTCAGTGGTTGTTGGGGTTTAACTGCTCCATGACATTAAGTTCTTGGTCGCTGGGGGACTTAATTCAGAGGAACAAGGGATCTAGATTTTAGTCCAGCAGTGAGGAGAGTCTGGTCTGCTCCTGGTTAGAGCTCTGTCCTGTTCAAAACCCTACAGTCAATCAGTGATGACTGAAGAAAAGTCATCTCAGGACTTGGCTTGTAGGAGCTTCACCCACTGTCGTGGCTGTCTTGTAGAGATGGAGTCCACTCTTCTCCATCTGAGTCTGGAAGGTGTTGCTGTGTAGTTAGACTTCAGTCATGTTAGTGGAAAGCACCAGCTCAGAGAAAGTGTGGTGGCAGGTTGAGAGAGGTCCCAACCTTTGGTGGATCATCTGATGATGTAGGCTTGGAAATCTGCTTGCTTCAAACTTGCTCTGTCACAGCTTGCTTGGAACCTGAGTCTTGTACTTGGCTGAGGACAGTTAATAGCAACCTGCTGCTGTGGCAGTGGGTGGAAGAGACCATCTCCTGCCAGTGTGGAGACAGCTCTGGTGTGGAGGCTGCACTGGCCTTGTGGTGATGAGGATGAGTGTGGCTCTGTCTGCTTTGGACTATTAACTGTCCCCAGGTCTGACCCTTCTGCATGTGGTGGCTTTCCTTATCCCTTTCCTCTCCTGCCTTTTTCTGCTGTGCTTGCTTGAGTAACCAGCCCTGGCTCTATACCTCTATGGAAGCATCAGTTACTGCCAATTAACCTACTAATTACCCTGTGATTAATGGAGAGCTCCTGTGCTGAGCCTCCCTACGTGCAACTGTCGTGTATGGTGCAAAACCCTTGGCTTGGAAGGGTGGCTCAAAGCTGCAGGAGTTGTGTGCTGGCAGCTCCCAGGCAGCAGAGCAGAGCTGGCTGGCTGGAGGGGAGGGGGAAGCAGGCATCCACCTCTGGAACTGGTTCTCAGGGCATGATCTTTGTGGCAGGCTCACGTGTCCTGGGGGGGTTCTGCATTGCACTGGTGGGCAGAGGGCTGCAGGGGGGAGCTCAGGATCACCCTGGCTGTGCAAAGCACTCAAGTACAGGAGCACTCTGCTTCAGCAGCAAAGCAGGATGCATTAAGAATGTCTGCACTCATGCAGGGGTTTTGAGCAATCATTATCCTGTAGATGACTGTGTTAGTGGAGTGTTGTGCTCTAGAAGCAGGCATAGCAATGTTGGTTCTGCTGCTGATGGCCTTTGGCCCTGATGATCAAAGCAATAACACTGTTTTCTTTCCTCCTCTATGCCTCTGCTGCCTCTCTGCGACTTGCTTTCCACTCCCTCTTAATGCAAGACCAAGCAGGTTGGTGTCATTGCTTTCCACCTCTTTACCATGCACTTGCAGAGCTTGTGGAAGGGGTCTCACAACTTGGTTTAGTTCACCTTTTCTTCTCCTAAGCTGAGCTGCTCCAGGGCTGTGTATTAACAGTAGAAGCCTTTGTCTGCCTTAGCTCTCTCTGTGATGAGCTCTGTGTGGCACCTTCAGAAAGCTTCTTACTCCAAGACTACTCCCCAGATGAAGTGCTTGTATCCTTATTTGTGGTGGATGGCAACAGAGGCACTGTTTGAAGTCCTTGCCTTGCCACAAAGCAGATGAGCTCCTGGTGTGTGGAGGTACAGAGGTGTGTGTGTGCACTTTGTCTGTCTGCCAGAGGTGATGTGTGGACATGAGCAAAGCTCAGTGCCATGGGGGCTGGAGGGAAGGGAAGCCTTCCCTCAACAGCTTGCTGGAGCACATTCTGCCCCTCTGCATGATGTCACTGTACAAACCACTCCCTTGACAGTCAGTGGCTTCTCCTAGTTTCCAAACATCTGGGTTCTGTGGGGTTTGTGTCTACAGAAGAGCAGAACAAGAAGAGGAAAGGTTAGCTTGTAGTAAATCAAGGGAGCCCTGTGGGTCTGAGGAAATAGAGGCTGGTCTCACTCACTCCAGAGAACTCCCATGGATCTCTGTTTGCCTTCCTCAGGCACTCTTGGAGTGGCAGCAAAAGTTGACTTGGGAGTTGTGGGGTGACTTCCAAGAGCAGCAGCCTCACACTTTGGCCCTTCAGGCAACAGCTTCAGCGAGTTGCTTTGGCCACTTCCTCTGTAACCCTCTCCCAGATGAACCTGGTTTGCTCTAGGAGCAATGTCACAGCAAATCTCAGCCCTTCCCAATCTGTGGGTAGCCACTGTCAGACCAAATACCATCAAAAACTTCCTTTAATTGCCTGTTTTACATACAGGCTCTTCTGGATCTCTTCAGTCTCTGTATTTTCATAGTAGTCTGTTTTCAGAATGTCTGAGTACTCACTTGGCAGTGGGTGAGGAGGGCAATGAGTGAGGGCTGTGGTGGGGATACTAACCTGAAATTTGGGGGTAACTCCTGGTAGCTTAGCTCCTGTAGCTGTAGGTGAAGGCTCCAGCTGATCTGAGCTACACAGTTAGAACATCTTGAGTTTCCAGCTCAGACTTCTTTAGGCAGTGTTCCTTCTCCCAGCTGCCCCTCTGTTTTGTGTGTCAGTGTTAGGTAGTGCTCCTTCTCTGTAGGAACTGGTGGCAGTGACTTGAGTGACTGTGCCCAGCTTGGAGCTGGCATCTGTTAGGTATTTCTTAAATGCAATATTGAGTCTGGACTAGGAAAACATGCTGGGGTGCAGAGGCTGCCTTACTGGTTCTGTCCACTGAGTCTTCCCTGTCTCTTCCAAAGGCAAAAAGAAAGTTTCTCCTGATAAGATGGTAGAGATGCAAGCAAAGATTGAGGAAGAGAGAAAAGCTCTTGAAACTAAACTTGATATGGAGGAAGAAGAAAGAAATAAGGCCAGAGCTGAACTGGAGAAGAGAGAGAAAGACTTGCTCAAAGCTCAGTAAGTGCATGACTCTGGGCAGTTTGTGTTTTTTCCTTACCCTACCACTCAGCTGTGGGTGTCTGGAGGTCCCTGGTGAGGTGTCTGAACTCTGCCAGCTGAGCATCAGCTCTTGCTGTTACCAAAGTGACAGAGGAGCTTCCTCTGCTTCCAGAGTGTAGAGCAGATGAAAAAGACAAACTTTATCCTCTTGCCACTTCTTTCTTCTCTTCACTTTAGTTGTGTGAGGCAGCCTAGAAACACAGATGAGTTCTTCAGACCATGGAGACCTGTGAAGAGCAGCAGTGCTGCTGTACTGCATGGGCAGTGGGCAGCAGCTGTGTAGCAGGCCAGGATTCCTGCAGCACACCGTGACCTGGGTGTAGGGGTTCTCCACTCTGGAGCTGCTGAGATCACAGAGGCCCATGGATATAGGACAGGCCTGCTGTCAGAGGCTGTTCCAACAGCAGCCAGCATTCCTGCTTTCCATCTCAGCTCTTCTGCCCTCACCTCTCTTCATTCCCTTCCATCTCTGCAGCTGCCTCTGGGCATTGCTGTGCAGGCAGGGCCCTTGGGGAGGAGGCTCCTCGGGTAGCCTGGTGTTGCCTCTGGTGCCTTGCAGCCCCTCACAGAGAGGACTTTGCAGCAGGAGAGACTTCTGCTGACCTGGTTTTGCCTGTGAGAAAGAGGTGGGAGCAGGAGCTTGGGGAACTCCCTGCATTCACTGGCACTGCCTCACCCCCACTTAAACCCTTGACAGCAAGACAAGTTTTTCCAGCCCTGTGAAAGCTGTCTGGGCTGTAGAACTGAGCTGGCCCTGCTCTGGGATGGGAAGTGTTACTCTTGCCTGTCTCTAGACAGGAGCACCAGTCCCTGCTGGAGAAGCTGTCTGCACTGGAGAAGAAGGTGATTGTTGGAGGGGTGGACTTGCTGGCCAAGGCAGAGGAGCAGGAGAAGCTTCTAGAAGAATCAAACATGGAACTGGAAGAACGAAGGAAGAGAGCAGAGCAGCTTCGCAAGGAGCTGGAGGAGAAGGAGGTGAGAGGCTTTGCTGCAGCTGGCTGAGGACAGCAGTGGCAGGACAGGGCCACCCTGTGTGCCCTGGGGGTGCTCATGGGGATGGATGTGGCTCTGCTCTGCTGACTGCTCAGCACACCACACCCTGGCAGTGTGATCCCTGGGGGTCTGAGCCAGGACTCCCTGGCAGTGTGATCCCTGGGGGTCTGAGCCAGCCTGGCTGAGCCAGGGCTTCTCTGTCCTTAGCTAGTGCTTTCTTCTGGTCAAGTAGCTTCTCCTCTTGTCCCACAAAGTATTTGGAGAGTTCTGTGCAGGGGTCTGTGTTAATGTCTGGGTGCCTGTGCTCTCACTGTTGCACGCAGCAAGAGCGCTTGGACATCGAGGAGAAGTACACCAGCCTCCAGGAGGAAGCACAGGGGAAAACCAAGAAGCTGAAGAAAGTTTGGACCATGCTTATGGCTGCAAAGTCAGAGGTCAGTGTCTGAAGGCCTCAGGCTGTGAACACAGGAGGGCAGTGTGGCTGGGAAGGGTAAGCCATTGGCTTTGTGACCCTGGGCAAGGGCCATGTGTTCAGAAGTGGCTCTGTGCTGCTCCTTTGGCTCAGGTCATGCAAAGATCTAAGCAAGTCTGGTGTAAGAGCTGCTGTGGGACATGCTGTAGAGCTTTCCCCAAGCCAGGCTGAGAGGGGGTTTGGGTGAGAACCTCAGATACTCAGAACTTCAAGGAAAAACCCTGGTTATCTCTGAAGTAAAATAAAAGCTGTTTGCAGGCAGCCCTGTCTCCTGCTCTGCAGCAGCCCAAATGCTCCTCTGCCCTTAGCTGTCTGTCCTCTCTGCCTGTTGCCTTCCTGGTCTCTCCCTCAGTCCCTGGATCAAGGTGTCCTTTGGCTCATATCTAGAGTTCCTGTTTCATGAAAAATGCATTTTGTCTTTGGGATCAGAGATTTTCTTCCTTCAGATCTTGCCAGGGATAGAACTTGTCTGCACAGTCTTCATCTGCTCTTAGTTGGTGCAGAGCTGGGGTTGGCAGGATCCCAGTTTCACTTTTAGGAACCTGAGAAGTTAATGCTGCTCCTTGTAGCCACCTCTGAGCTGGAACATTTCCCAGGGCTCATTCTTCAGAGGGAAATATTCTAGTAGCTATAACCAGTCTTTGCTGTTGTTTCCCAAAAACCTCCTCTAGGCAGAAGATTATTCTCTTTTAGGCTGGTCCTGGCTCTTAAGCTAGCTCTGCCACTTCTCACATGCCTGCTTTGCCCTCAGATGGCAGATCTGCAGCAAGAGCACCAGAGGGAGATTGAAGGGTTGCTGGAGAACATTCGGCAGCTGAGCAGGGAGCTTCGTCTGCAGATGCTTATCATAGACAACTTCATTCCTCAGGACTACCAGGTAAAGGCAGAGCCCAGACCCATGGGGCAGGCTTGTGCTGGCCACTCTTCTCCTGGCCAGCAAGCAGAATGAGTTGGCTTCTTGTCCTGAGCTGTGTGCCATGAACTGACTGCCACTTGCCACTTGTGCCGGCAGTGAGTTGTGTTTCTGTGGCTCAGCTGAGCAGGGAGCAGCAGGTGACATTCATGTCCTTGTGCCACTGCCTGGTGATGGTAAAGCAGCAAAAGATGCTTTTGTTGGGCTGAGTCTTGGAACCTGGTGGCCTTCTGCCTGAGCTTCAGCTGGAAGATCAGTTACTGAATGCATTTGGCTCCAGAAGCAGCAGTGATGTGAATAATGGCTCTGATTTTGGTCACTTTGGCTACAGTTCCATGGCTCTGGACTCTGTTTCAGGGAAGCAATGTCTAATGTGTCAGGGTGTGGAGGCAGAGGGAGAGACTGATCTCAGTTCTCTGGCAGCTTATTTTCTCCATGGTTTAAGAAATGAAGGTGACATTCTACTTGACTGGTGTGCTCAGTCTGTGCCCAGGCTCTGGCCTTCTTCAAAACCTCCTTTTCCTGCTTTTTCCACTCTTTCCATGTCTGATACTGATACAAAGTAGTAAGACTAAACTTGGTGTTGACCTGTTTCCTTTGTCACCCCAATATCTGAGAGATTCACCCTAAGCTTAAATGTGATTCATGCTGTTTGACAGAAACCAGAAAAGCTGCTTCCCTCAGTGGTTCACTTTCTCTCTGGCAGTGTGTGGTTGTTCCTATCCTGATGGCACTGGCAGGAGTGGAAACCCACGTTCTGGTGGGAATTCCAGTGCCTGCCTTTAGAGAGTGGACATAAGAGTGTTTGGCCAGGTATGGAATGAGCAAGACTGTTCTTGAGCAACATGTCCAGGCCTTTTGAGGGATGGAAAATGCATCAGGAGGGTAGATTGTGGGAGTCTCTAACCATTCCTGGTCTCATTTCTTTCTAGGAAATGATTGAGAACTATGTTCACTGGAATGAAGACATTGGAGAGTGGCAGTTGGTAAGCTAGAGGCTGGCTCCTGTGCATGCCTAGGTTAGCACAAGCTTCTGAGGAGTTTCCTGAGCCCAGGAGCCCCTGGTAAAGCTGTAGTCAGGTCTCCTGAGCACAGCAGCCTTTGCTAACAGACCTTTCTTTCTTTAAGAAATGTGTTGCATACACAGGAAACAACATGAGGAAACAGACTCCTGTCCTGGATAAAAAAGAGAAAGATGTGAGTGCCTCTTGAAAAGCTTTTCTTGAAGTGCAGAGGTAAAGCTCTGCTGCCTGGGCCTAGCACTGCATGTTTGCAGGGACACTGTCCAGTGTCAGCCCTCTTCTGAAGAGATGAGTCTCTGTAGTGTTAAACAAGACCATTGATCAGTGTATGAAATGATTCTGATGTTCTTGTTTGGTTTTTGGTTTGGTTTTGGTGTTTTGTAGCCCTTTGAAGTGGACCTTTCCCATGTTTACTTAGCTTACACTGAAGAAAGCTTGAGGCAGTCTCTGATGAAGCTGGAGAGACCAAGGACTTCAAAAGGAAGATCCAGGCCCAAGACTGGTAGAAGGTGAAGAGCTTTGGAGTATTTCTGTGTAGAGGGGGATGTACCCAGGGGAAGGCTGGAGTTTGTAGGGGCAAACTTACCCCAAGTCTTCCAGCATTTGCTTAGTGAGAAGCCAAAACTCTAACACTCTGCATGGTAGAAAGCTTCCTGATGCCAAGTGTGAGGGAACCAAGCTGAAATCTCTTGACTACAGTCAAACTCCTGTCCAGAAAGACTTGTCTGGGGAGCTTCTCTGGTGCCCTTTTGCTGCATTCCCCTCTCCTGGCTTCTTGCTTTCATCCCTGCCCTCTTCTGTGGTTGAGTTCAGCATCTGACACCCTGACAGTGCAAGTGCTGTGGCTGCTGGAGGGTGATGAGCTGTTGGGAGAGACTTCAGCTTGGGTTTCCTTGCTTCTCTGGCTTTGTTTTGATGAACACTTGTGGCAGAGTTAACACTGTAGTTGTGACTTGAAACGTGGCTGGTCCCTCTCTTTCCTAGACAGCATAGTGATGTGTGTGTGGTGTTGTTTTTCCCCCTCCCCTCTCCTCTCTGCTCTCCAAACAGAAAACGTTCTGCAAAGCCTGGAGCCGTCATTGACTCTCTGCTGCAGTAGGTGGCACCTCTAGAAATCAGTGAGGGTAGAAGGTTTGGGCCAGAATCTGGAATCCAAGAGCTGGCAGAGTTTTGAGACAGCTGTCAAATCCATACCTGGCTGGTATGGAGCTTTCTTTTAAAGCAATGTATCTCTTCCTTAGTTGCCATGTGCTGTATGTTATATTAACATGATGCTCAGCTGGGTACCTGGTGGCTGGGGAGTTCATGTGTTGGGCAGGGACCCTGCTGCCAACCCTTGTGGAAATGGATAGCAAAGAAGGCTTCTAGGTGTGTGGTGGAGTGCTTGGAGGTGTTAGCTCCAAAGGGTTGCTGAACTCCTAGGTCTGAAGGCTGGTGGATCCCATTCCTGCCCTGCTTTGCACCCAGCCAGCACCTCTCCCTCTTGCTGACCTCTGCTGCACTGCTTGCTGTGAACCTGGAACAGCAGACCTTGGCTTTGCCTGCTCCTCACTGCCTCTTAACCTGCTCAGCCTCTGTCAGATACACAGCCCTTTCCCTGTGCTTGCTCTCTTGCTGTCCAGAGCAGCTGGAAGGGCAGAAGTCAGGCTCCTGGGAAGGGACCATGCTCACAGTGCAACAGGGAGGGAGTGTGGCTGCTATTGCTGCTTTTACTGCTGCCCCTTTGCCTGTGGGCTGCTGGCATTGGGGAGAATGAGGCTTTTGGTGCAAAGGCAGAAGAGGGCTTGGCTTTTTCCCCCCTTTTAAGGCTGTTTTAGCATTGCTTTGGCTGCTTTTTATGCTTGAGCTGGGTTTTTTTTAATGTGTGTGAATTTTGTGTTCTGAACAGCAGAGATTATTGAGGGGCAGTGCTCTGAGACTAGGCCTTGGCTTCAGCCTTGGCACTGTGAGCATTATGGCTCCACTTTCTCATCTCTGGCTGTAACCTGAGGCTGAACTTGCCTCTCTTCTGTTAAAGCAGGCAGGACTTGCCCAGCCCTCAGTAACATCCCCTGCAGTAGCTGCTGCTGTGTGTTCCTCTGCAGACTCTTATCACCTGGGCTTTCTGGCTGTGCTCTGGTGAGAGGGGAAAGAACTTGTGGTCTCTAATAACCATTTATTTGTGGTGGCTGCTCTTTTTCTTTGGATATTTATGCTGCTAATAGACACATATCACTTTAATCCATGGCTTTTGTGTCCCAGAGAATGCCTCTCCTGTGCTTTGTTGTGTGTTCTGACTGGTGCTGGAGCACTTGGGCTGCAGGCATCTCAGCTCCCATGGCCAGAGTGGTGGTAGCTAGCTGTGGCTTCATGGGATCTTAGTGTCACCCAGAGGTGGAGGAAGCTGGGAGTACTCACAGGAGAAATCAAGTCCTTAAGCATGACAGAACCAGAAGCTCCTTAGGTGTCCTGGGCTCCTGCTGCAGCCATGTTTGCAGTTAGAATGTTCCTCTGAAGTATTGAAGTAGCTCAGAGTTGATAATGGGTTAAACACTCTGGATCTTTGTCAGTCTAAGCTGTGGTTGGTTTTTGCTCTTGGAAGAGCTGACCTTACTGTGAATGTGCTTGGGTAGAGCTGGTTATCTCCTGTTGCATCCTCATCAAACAAGAGAATGGGCTGAAACTGGCTTCAGTGCTGTTTTATCTTAGTCCTGGGCTCTGAGCCTCAGCAGGCAGAGGCATGGTTTTGGCCTCTGCTAGTTCTCAGAGCCAGGGGTAACTAACTGTCCAGTTTCCCTTTGGTGTTGTGCTGAGGCTTGCTGGAGGCTCTGGTTTTGAGGGGGTTTCTTCTGAACTGTGCTTTCAGAAAGCTGCTTGAAAGGTCTCTTACCTGGCAGACAGCAGTGGCTGGGAGACACCACTGTGAATCTTGGCACTGCACTGGAGTCTTTTGGCCTGCAAAGGCAAGTGCTTGAGGATTTAGTTGATGGTACAGTCCTGCTGCTGAACACAGTAACACCCAGCATGGTTAACTGAGCCTTGGGGCAGAGAAAATAAGAGGCAATTGCTTGTGCACCTTGGTCATTGGCAGATTGGAGACACTGGTGCTGACCTCCAGTTGCAGAGGCTTGGAGGAGAAATCCTCTGCTCTTACCAGAGCACTTGAAATCAGGTGGAAGCCTCTGATGGCCATGATGATCTCTCAGCCTGGCTTACCTCCACTGGGCTGCTCTGCTGGAGTTCTGGAACTTTCCTTTCAAACCAGAGCCTGGCTTGCAGCTTTACCTGCTGGATCCTCTGTAGCCCTGGACAATCTGAATGTCTGCTGGGTCCATACTGTGTGTTAAGGAGGAAGGGGGTTGGTTTGGGTGAACTCGAGCCCTTCCTCTTGCCAGGTCAGTGGCTCTGGTGTTTGTCACAAGTCATGTTACCACAAGCTGTAGATCTGTGTGTGCTCCTCTGTCCTGCTGCCAGATGACTCCCTTCCTCCCAGAACATGGACCTTAACAAGGAGGTATCTGATGCTTGATGTGGTTTCATGTTGTGGAAAGGAATTACTTCATGTTTAACTGGCTCCTGATCCTTTCTGTGAGAGGAGGGGACAAAGGTCCTCAGTGCCTTTCTCTGACCACAGTCTGCACATGTCCAGCTGTCACCTTCTCAGCAGTGCTGCTTAGCCAAGGTCCTGTACATAGGAGAAACTGCTCCTTTGGTTGCATCCTTTCTCCTCCTATTTATTGGTTTTCTAACTGTTGATTTCTAATTGTTGTTTTCTGATGGAACTGTATTCATTACATGTATATATCAGTGTTGTGTCCCTGGAGCATGTTCATGCCATGAAATAAAGCTCTTGATTCCTACTTCCACCTCTGGACATGTGTTTCAAGTCACTTTATACTTGGAGCAGCTTCTTGCCTCAGGAGACAGGTCAGGGAGGGCACCAGAACAGCCTGGGTAGATCTGTGGTAGATCCAGGAAGGTCTCCCTGGAGCCTTCTCTTCTCCAGGCTGAACAACCCCAACTCTCTCAGCCTGGCCTCACAGCAGAGAGCTTCCAGCCCTCAGATCATGTCTGTGGCCTCCTCTGGCCCTGCTCCCCCAGGTCCCTGCCTCTGCTGTGCTGAGGACTCCAGAGCTGGCCCCAGCACTGCAGCTGAGGTCTCCCCAGAGCAGAGCAGAGGCACAATCCCCTCCCTGCCCTCTGACCTTCTGGCCATGCTGCTGGGGCTGCAGCCCAGGACAGGGTTGGCCTCTGGTCCATGAGCACACATTGCCAGCTCCTGTGCAGCTTCTCACCCACCAGTAACCCCAGGTCCTTCTCTGCAGGGCTGCTCTCCAGCCCTTCATCCTCCAGCCTGTGTTGATGCCAGGGGTTGCCCTGGCCCAGGGGCAGGACCTTGCCCTTGGCCCTGTTGAACCTCAGGAGGTTCAGCTGTGTTTCCTTTGCCCCATGAGCTCCCCTGGCCTGCAGTGCATTCCTTCCTCTGGAAGACCTTCCAGCCTGCTCATGCAGTAGGTAACAGGTCTCTTGTGGCCTGCAAACTTTGCAGCTCCCCTGAGTGCTGTGACTCAGTTAAGGCATGAACCAAACCCTGCACAGTCCTGGGACTTTCCAAGTGCTCTCCCACGCTGTGCCAGAGTAAGCTGCAGCATGGTAAACACCTAAATACCTGCAAGGCTCTGGTCCTCTGCTGCTAGAGAGGCTGCAGCCACCAGCCAGGTCTGCTGCAGGCTGGAGTTATCCCTTCAGCAGTGTGGGTTTTGTTCCCTGTTTCACTGCTGTTGCCTCTCTGCTCCTGGGCCACAGAGGGCTCTGCTGTGTGTGAGTGGCACATAAATACACTTAGAATATCAATGCAGGCTAGGAGGAGACTGTAGGGAGTGGAGAACTTGGGTCCTGCTCAGCTGTGGACCTTGCATCTGCCTTTGAAGCTCTAGCATGCACTTCTGAGATCCCAGCTCTGGGAAGCAGGCCCTGTTTGTGGCCCATCCTCTCCAATCTGCCTTCTCTTAGGCTTTGTCCCCTGCTTGGACCTATTTTCCTTGCCTTAGTCCAAGCCTTGACCTCAGAGCAGGACAAATTGTTGGCAGCCCTTGCCAGCAGCACCCTTGTGCCAGTGGACCCTGGGCTCCCCTCAGCTCCAGGTGTTTCTTGCAACTTGTGTGGCAAAGTAATGAGCCACTTCTGAGATCGTGGTTTTGAGCTCCTTGTTCCTGAAGCCCTGGTTCCATCCAAGAGCCTGTCCCTGCCCAGCTCTGCCCCTCGCTGCTCTGCAGTCACAAACCTTCTCCTTCACAGCAGTGTGGGTAGAAAATACTCATCTCTCTGTCCCTGCTCTGCAGTTTCCCTCTGTTGCCATCCCCATCACTCCTGGACTGGCCTTGGAGCTGGGTCCCAGCCATGGCCTCCCCTTGGGGCCCTCAGCACTTCTGCTGAGGGGGTTGGGGTCTCTCCAGGAGCTGGGGACTCCTTAGTGCTGCCAGCTGGGTCCTGCATGCTCATTTGGAGCTCTCAAACCCCTTCCTATGCTCTGCAGTTTGGGGCAGGGAAACATCTTCTGCAGTGGCAGCAAACTTGGTCCAAAAATACATTTATTTAAATAAATAATCCTTAAAAAAATACAGTAGCATTCCAGTTTCAAACAGAATGAACCCAAACTACTTCCTGCTGTCCAAGCCATTCTTTGCTAGTCGTTGGAGGAGCCTGTGCAAGTCCCCTAGGAAGTGGTGCAGTGAGGTGGGGTCCCCTGCTGCCACGGGACATGGAGCCTGGAAGGGAGGAACAGAGGCCATGGGGCTGCTTGCTGGGAGAGGGAGCTGGGTCTGCAGCCTGCTCTCTTGGCTGCTCATGGGGCTGTGGGAAAGGAGGTGCTGGAAGCAAGAATGGTGAGGTGAGGGAGAAGATGGAGCTGCAGAAAGCTTGGAGGCTGAGGGTCAGTGAGGGGGTGGGGAGAGCCTTGACTTACTGTGGGAACTGTGCTCTTCCTTTGGACCAGGCTCAGCAAGTTGTAGTAGATTCCCTTCAGGAACCTGTGGCAACTCTGGGCCTCCCAAACCACTGTGCTGGCTTTGCATAGGATTTCTGTGTGGTTATCTGCCTGGAAGAAGGTACATGTGGCTTGGTTAGAAACCCTGTTGTGGAGCCAAGGCTTCCTTAGCAGCAGGTCAAAGCAGCATCAGTAATCTATTTCTGTTCTGAAGGGCAGGTGCAGAGTGCCTCAGGATGTTGAAGCCTCCCCAGAGCATGTGTGCATGTGGGGCTGCTCCCATCCCTGCTGAGGAGGGTGCTGGCAGAGAGGAGTCCTGCTAGAGTTTGGCACAGCAGTGAGTACCCACAGGATCCCAGCATGGTAGGGGCTGGAAGGGGCCTCTGGGGATCACCCAGTCCAACCCCCTGCTCCAGCAGGGGCACCCAAAGCAGCTTGCCCAGGGTCACCTCCAGCTGCCTTGGGAATCTCTCCACACAAGGAGACTCCACAACCTCTCTGCAAAGCCTGGGCCAGGGCTCCAACACCCTCACAACAAACAAGCTTCTCCTTAGGTGTTCAGGTGGCACCTCCTGGGTTCCAGTTTGTGCCCAGTGCCCCTTGGCCTGGCCCTGGGCACCACTGAGCAGAGTCTGACCCCATGTGCTTAGAGCATCCTGCTCCTGTTGCAGTTACGAATGTAGGACCCTGTGCTTGGGAGCTGCTCCCTGCAGGGCCCTGTGAGGATGGAGCTGGTGTGGGTGGACAGAGGCTCTGTGGGAACAGCAAAAGCTCCTGGCAAGAGGTTGCCTCAGTCAGGTGATTTGAGTTGATGAAGTCCCATGGCAGAGCCACATGGAAGAGGAGGAGCTAATGAGGAGGTAACAAGGAAGCTAACTGCCTTCCCAGGGGGATGCTTCTGCAGCAGCCTCACTGCAGGAGCTCAGCCATGTCCCTAAGAGCTCTCTCTGCTCCCATCTCCTTCATGTCACCACCAGCTAAGTGACCAGCCTGTCCCCATGAGCATGGCCAGGTCTGCAGGTGTTGGGTCATGCAGCACACCAAGGGGGAGGCTCCTCTCACTCCCAGGGTCGGTCCCTGCAGGAGGATGGGTGCAGGGACCTCCCCCCAAAGGGGTGGGTGCTCACCGCCGGGCTGCCTCCCGCCCCTGCAGTGCGAGGTGAGGACATGGATTGAGCTTTCTGTGAAAACAGGAACTCTGCTGCTGGGGAGCTTGGCTTAGGCAGCGATTTTTCAGAGCAAAAGAGGCTTTATCTGCCATTAAATCTACTGCTAGCTGAAGAGCCTGCCCCCAGAGAAGAGGCTAAAGAGGGGCAGTGTCTAACCCCAGCCAGCTGCTGTGTGCTAGGAGCCCGGTGGTGTCTCTCAGATGGTGAAGTCAAGAAGTCTTCTTGGCAAAGGAAGAAGTTCTTCCTCTCTTCCTCTCTGAAAAGCTTGAATCCCCTGTGTGCTGCCTGGACACAGTGGCCAGCCCTGCCTGCCCCTCTGGCCTGAAGCTCACCCCTGAGCTGGCCGGTGGCAGCTGATGCTGGAGGTGGAGATGGATGTGGGAGGGTGAGGGCACCCATGATGGCACCAGGAGGAGCTTGGACCAGCCTGGCAGCCCTGTATTGCTTCTCAGGGCTTGTGCTGGGCTCCTTGCTCCTGTGCCACCCGTGCTGGGAGCAGGGAGGACTCACCTGGCAACCCAGCATCACCTCTTGGAGCTCCTGATGGGCTGCTTGCTCCTGTGCCACCTGTGCACCTCTGGGAGCAGCGAGGACCCAATTGGCAGCCCAGCCATCGGGCTCCTTGCACCAGGGCTCCATGCCTGCCTCGTGCTCTCCTCCAGCCCCCAGCAGCCTCCCCCAGTACCCACGAAGGCCGTGGGCTTGTCTCTGAACAAGGGTAAGGAATTAGCTTGGGTTTGTTTCCCCTCTCTTACCTTATTGCCTGCAAAAATATTTGTCACGTTCATCTTGCCACAGGAAACCTTGATCAAGACAGAAAGGAGAGGAGCAATCAGGCAAGAGAAACCACTGCTGTGGATCCATCCTGAGGCAGGCACACACCCATCTGTCTGCCTGTGCTCAGTGACCCCTCCCCAGGGCACAGTCAGCACCAGCGAAGCAGCCTGTCCCTCCCGTCAGCGCCTGAAGGCTGAGCTACTCAAACAGGTCCTACCTCTGTCTGCAGGATGCTGCTCAACATGTTGATGGTCTCCTTCAGGAAGGTGGAGGTTGGCACCAGCGTGGCTGAGTGTCCCTGGCAGGCTGTCAGGGCCAGGATGGTGACCACCACGGGGACTGGGGAGCTCATGGCCTGCCTGGACCCAAGCCCTCAGCTGGCAGCTTCTGGCTATTTTGGTGATCTCTACCTGTTGTGTGGCTCTGCTTTTCGAGAAGAAACATCTCAATTTATGGCTGTAAAGTTGCTGAACCTGTAGGAAAAACTTACTTTTCCCTTATCTGCACTTTCCAAAGTTGCTCCTATCCAATTAGGAGAAGAGATCTCTCTCTCTGCACAAGGTTTTCTTCTGAGCTTGCATTACGTTGGCAGGTAGGAAATTTCCACCGTAGAGAGCGGAGGCAGGAGCCAGCTCTCACACCAGAGAGAAGGCTGCCAGCTGCCCAGCCTGGGGGCTCTGCATTGCCCAGCCTGGGGGCTCTGCATGGCCCAGCCTGGGGCCTCTGCATTGCTCTGCAGCCCCAGGCCTGATCTCCACCCTGAGGTGGAAGTGGCTGAAGTGAGGAGCCCGTGGCTCCTTCTGCGCTCAGCCCATGGTGCTGGGCTCTGGTTGAAGGATCCTGTGAGCTCTTCCAGCTTGAGGTTCATTTGAATATCTCCAAATCATGCAAAGCAGCCTCCATCTGCTGATCATTTTCTCTCTGGGGTGATCTTAACCTGCGCCAAGGAGAAACAGAAAGTGCAGCAGAACCTTGCCGGGGGCCCACGGGGACGAGGTCCTCGGGGTAGGACTTGGGGCATCACCACCCCTCAGGACTCAGGGGCGTCATGGAGCTCTTGGAGCCTTCCTGGTCAAACAGGAGCTCCAAAACAGCATCACCCTGTGGAGATACAGGTGAGGGACAGGGAGCTGCCAGTCCCATGGCATTGCTACCAGGAGCATTGGCGTGGAGAACAGGGAGGTTTGTGCCTCTGCTCCAGTGCCTGGCATCTCTCTGAGCTGGCAGCTGGCTCCAGCCCATCCTGTCCTGCTCAGGACAAAAGCCTGAAGGCCTTCAGGTGAGGGACTGGGGTGGCACCAGGGACCAGTGCTGCCGCAGGAAATCATGCTGAGAAAGTAGCTGAGCTGGGAAACCAGAGTTTTGTAATAACTAAGAGGTTTTTTCCTGGCTCAAACAGCAACTTGCCATCAGATGCTTGATAAGAGGTCACGAGCGCTCGATGAATCCAGGAGCAGCCAAAGAGCCACTTGGTTTGGCTACAAAATGTCCCAGGTGAAGCTGGTGCCACTGACTGAGAGAGATCTGGGTGAGGGCTTTGCCAGCAGAGCTCTGTGCTGTTTCCTACCTGCACCCATCTCGATGGAGAGCAGATAAGTGACTGTGCTGGGGCTGGGAGGCAGCACAGCAAGATAGTGGCCATGGGGCTGAGCTCCTTGGGGGGGGATGCCCTGAGCTACCTCACTGCTCTGGGACAGGGAGTGGTGGGAGGTTCTCTGCCTAAAAATGGTGATAGACTCATTGAAGGATTTGGGTTGGAAGGAACATTTCAAGTCCCAACTCCCTGCAGTCAGCAGGGACATCTCCAACTAGAGCAGGTTGCTCAGAGCCCCAGACAACCTGAGCTGGGATGGTTCCAGGGATGGGACATCTCCCACCTCTCTGGGCAACCTGGGACAGGCTCTCACCACCCTCAGTGGAAAATATTTCTTCCTTCTCTCTAATCTAAATCTCCCTCTTGTAGTTTGAAGCCATCAGCCCTTGTCCTGTCCCAACAGGCCCTGCTAAAAAGTCTCTCCCCTTCTTCCTTACAGGTCCCTTTGAGTACTGGAAGGCTGCAGGAAGGTCTCCCTGGAGCCTTCTCTTCTCCAGGCTGAACGACCCCAACTCTCTCAGCCTGGCCTCACAGCAGAGAGCTTCCAGCCCTTGGACCATTTCTGTGGCCTCCTCTGGCCCTGCTGCAGGAAGAAGGGGCTGGAGGTGGTGGTCCTGGCCTGCAGGCACAGTGGTTTCCCCACTGATCAGGGTGGAAATCTCTGAAAGTGGTGTAAATGAACAGAAAATGCTAAATTGACAGAAAAATGTAACCTTTGAGCTACTTCAGCTGAATCATGGTGCAAAACTGCATCACTAAGCCATGGGAAAGTCAGCACTGAAGGAACAGATTCCCATGTTCTGTCCCAAGGGTGGGATGCAGCTGCTGGCAGTGATGGCTCCATCACCCAGGAGGTGCCACCTGAAAACCTGAGGAGAAACTCTTTGCTGTGAGGGTGTTGGAGCCCTGGCCTAGGCTGCCCAGAGAGGTTGTGGAGTCTCCTTGTGTGGAGAGATTCCCAAGGCAGCTGGAGGTGACCCTGGGCAAGCTGCTGTGGGTGCCCTGCTGGAGCAGGGGGTTGGAATTGGGTGATCCCCAGAGGTCCCTTCCAACCCAACCATGCTGGGATTCTGTCTGTGAAAACTTGCTCTCCATGGCAGCCTGGGGACAGTTTCTGTACACCAACCTTCCCCACCCCAACTGACACCAAGGAGGCAGCACCTCCCTCATCCTCTGCTGAAGGTCAGAGGAGGAGAATCAACAGCATAAACCACTGGTAGCCAGAGCTCATTACTCAGTAGTTTATTGCTTAAGCCCTGAAACACTTTTCTAACATCAGTGCAAAGTTGAAATGAAAACAGGACATAAAACCAAAACAAAGACAGGGAAATGGCAATATATTAACTCTCTTGTAACACAAACACTTTAAATAGAGGGAAGAACAATAAATTATTGACTCAGCACCCATTCATATGGTGTCATGGAAAGGCAATTAGGCAGTAAGAGCTCCCTAGGACTGAGGTAGCAGTAGTTGAAACAGGAAATGTGTTCCACAGAACAACTCTTCTCTAACTCACAACTCAACCAACTGAATGCTGTCTCTCCCTTGGTTTGGGGCTGGATCCCTAGCAAAGAGAAGCCACAGTCTGGGTATTTTGGTCTGGAACCTCTAGGTTCCACAGTGTGTGTGTGTGTATATATATATATATATATATATATATGTATATAGATATAAAAATAAGTTACTTAAATAAAATACAATAATAAATAAACTCCAGCAGTGTGATGCCAGTGAGCACCCAGGAGATCCAGAGTTCTCCTCCAGCCTCTCCTGCTCATCACTACTCATAACTCATCAGCCTATTGCCAAGAGAAGGGGCACAGGGAAAGGTTCTGAAGGTCTGCCTGGGGCTCAGGCACTTCCCTCCTGGCTCTCACTCTGGGATGCTGCACTTCCCCAGCTCTGCTGCCTCCTGAGCTGCTGTAGGAACATGATGGCAAAAAAAAAAAAAGCATCATTTCAGCCTAGATTTTGATCTCTTTAGGAAGAGGAGATGATTATGAAGAAGCCTCCCTTCGTGGAGAGGAACAGGATGCAGATAATTTGGTTTTGGTTTTGGTAGGTGCTGGAGGAGGAGGTGAATGAGGTAAAAGCTCAACCTCCTTGGCCACCCAGGTCCAGCCATGGTGCTCTGTGCTCCTCCTGACCAGGAAAAGCCTCCTGTGAGCCTTCCCAGGGGCTTGCAGCCCTCCTGAAGGGTCACAACCATCCCTCCTGAGGGGTCATAGCCCTCCTGGGGGGTCACAGCCACCTCTCCTGGGGTGGGTCACAGCCCTCCCAAGCAGTTGCAGATCTCCTGAGGGGTCAGATCCCAGCTGTTGCCAGCTGGAAGAGCCACAGGACTGCAAGGGAGCATTGAGGGCAGCCTCAGCCAGAGGAGACCTCTCCTGCCCAGGCCGAGGAATGGCTAACACCCTTGGAGGGAAGGTTTGGGAGAGGCCAGGCACCTGCTGAGGAGGGGCCAATTCCCACCATGGCTGAGCAATCCCAGGGGCCTGGGGCAGCCACTGGGCTTGCTGTCAGGATTGCACTGAGGGGAGGAGGGCTGGGGCAGAGCTGAGGAAGTGCATGCAGCCAGGAGTAAAAGGGACTCTGGAAAACCTAGTTGAAGAGCTACCAGCATGAGGCTCCCTGGGCTGAGGGCTGGCAGCAGAGCAGTGCCTGGCTCCTAGTCGCTGGGCTGAGGGCTGGCAGCAGAGCGGTGCCTGGCCCCACGGGGAGGGGCTGTGCCCAGGTGCCTGTACATGGCCTGGGTGAAGTTCCCCAGCTCGGGCAAGAAGTGGCGCAGGTAGATCTCGTTCTCAGTGCTCGGGGAGCAGCTCTGGGGAAGGAAAAGGGTCAAGAGATTAGAGCTGAGAGCAGAGGATGGCTCCCAGCCCCAGCAGATGTTTGTTTCCATCACCTTATTATGCTGTTATTGTAAACTGCCAATTATAAATAAATCAGTAAATAATCCAGAGGCATGAGGATGCTGCCCCAGGAGGTTGGCAACCAAGAGTCCCCTGGGCCCAGTGCTGTGACCCCTGTGGCTGCTGGCCCCAGGGACGTTCAGCCTCTTCCCACAGAGGCAAATGACTCTGCAGCACTGCAAAGCCCTGCAGTGCCCAGATCTGGCCCTCTGCAAGATAACAAATACCAGCTTCAAAGAATCACTGTGGTTGGGAAAGCCCTCTGAGATCATTGACTCCAACCAGCCACCCAACACTGCCAGGTCACCACTAAACCATGGCCCCAAGCACCACAGCTCCATGGTTTTTTAACTCTTCCAGGGATGGTGACTCCACCACCTCCCTGGGCAGCCTGGGCCAGGCCTGAGAACCATTGGAGAAGAAAAGTCTTCTTCTGAACCTCCCCTGGCACAACCTGAAGCCATTTCCTCTTATCCCATCACTTGCTCCTTGGGAGGAGAGACCAAGCCCCACCTTACTACACCCACTCCTGTGGGTACCTCTGGGGAGCTGGCAGTGAAGCAGGGCCCTGTGCTCAGGGAAGGAGGCACTGGGGGAGCCATGGCCACAGGGTGGGGTGTCAGGGGAGGAGACTGCAGCTCCTGCTTACCGTTGGGCTGTACAGGCTCCTCAGGTTGTTGATGAGTGGCTCATAGACCTTGTTGCACTTGGTGACTCTGGCAAGAGTCATGGCAGCCTGGCACAGCCTCTCCTGCTCCAGGAGCTGGGACACATGGAGAGGAGAAAGCATTAGAATCACTAATTGACTTCAGTTGCTGAGAGTGATCAAGGTGTCCTGGGTTGGAGGGAGATTTCACAGCTGCTTTCATTTTAGGGCTGTGACCACAGCCTTGGGCAGTGAGTCAAGCCCTGGGGTGGGAGCAGGTGGAGCTGGGGGGGAGCAGGTCCTTGGGCACAGCCAGCATGGAGCTGTGTCCTCACCCCAGTGAATGGCACTCCAGCAACTCTTGCTCAGTGCCTAATAAAACTACTTCTGCTCTGAGGGTTGTGCATGGTGGTGAGGAGGGGGCTGGCTCTGTCTGTGTTTGTTGGAAATGCATTTTCCATCTCTCTCCCCATCATCCTTTACCTTTTGATCCGTGAAGGTGACCTGTGCCACTCTGCTGTCATTGCAGGGGATCTGGAGGGGGGACACAAAGGAGAGCTGTCATCATGAGGCCATCACCAACAAGACCATCCTTACAAGATCATCATTATGAAGACCATCCTTACAAGACCATCTGGAGGAGCTGCCAGCTTCACCCCTTCCACCAGCTTCACCCCTTCCACCAGCTTCACCCCTCCCCTGCCAGCTTCACCCTTCTGCCACATTCCCCCTACTCCTGCCACATTCCTCCTTCTCCAGGACACAGCACCCACCCCTCTCTGGCAGAACACAGTGTAGATGAATCCCAAATATTGCCACCACCACCAGCAAGATCCATCCTTCAGCACATTGTTTCAAAACAAGCTCCTGGGAAGACTGGCCCTGGGTTTGGGCAGCACTTGGAAGCAGTTGGAAGGGATGGGAGAGCCTCTGGATGTTATGGGCCAGAGCAGAGCAGGGACACCCTTAGCTGCTCACACAGCACTGGGCCAACACGTCCCCATCACCAAGCTGTCCCAGTCACCCCAACACAGCTCTCTGCACCAGACAAGGAGGTTTGGGAGGAGGTGGTTTTGCTCCTCAGCATTCTCTGTTGCAGTGTACCCAACATCAGGTAGAAAACTTCACCCTGTCCAACCCCAGCAGCCTCTTGTAGCGCCAAGCCAAGGGCTGAGCACCCAAAGTCTAGTGCTGGAAGGGGTTGGGGTGCCCAAAGCACCAAGGAACATCACCACCACCACCACCACCACCATCACCATCATCACCATCACCATCACCACCACCACCATCACCATCATCACCACCATCAGCAGCATCACCAGTGCCTCTGATCTCCCAGCAGAGGCAGAGCAGGACGTGCAGAGGCTCTTACCTGCGCCCCCGAGTTGAGGTGCTGGATGCTGCGAGTGATCTCTGAGAGCAGCAGCTTGGGGGAAGGAGTTGTCAGTGGCTCGGAGGAGATGAGCTGCAGCAGGGAGAGAAGAGCAACAGCAGCCTTCAGGGAGGGTTGCATCCTGTCACCGTCGTCCGCGCGCTGCCCGTGCTGCCTGGGCAGGACCTCCTGTGCCTGGCCAGGACCTTCTGCGCCTCGCCAGTTGGCACAGCACCATCTTTATAGCCTGAAGAAGCAGCAGCCTCTCCGCTGACTACCAAATATAGGTGTCTTCCTGTGCTGAGCAGGAGAGGCAGTGGGAAGTGCCCATGGCCCCAAAGAAGGGCATTATGTAATGACGGTGGAGAAGACTTCTGGCCCTTAACCAACCTTATCTGCTCTTCAGCTACCATGCAGATTTTAATCACCTCATTGATAGATGGAGAGATACTGGGATGAGGAGTGGAGCATTGCTCTGTGATGGTTGAGGCTCTATTTACTATCAAGTGTGTTTATAACGTGCTGCGTGTGTGGAAAAGCCACCCAGAGGTGCACGACTGAACTGAGACTCAAGTTAAGTCAAGCCATGCTCTTAGGTGCAGAGAACATCTCCTGAAGCTTTCCTTGGCTCCATGATGGAGAAGATATTTGTGCAGGAAGATCACCTCTGGGATGTGTGTTGGTCAACACCTGCCAGGCTCCTGCCCTGACTGTCTCTGTCTCATGGGGGATGACATGACCCCAGCAAGAGTGGGGTTGGATTTGGAGGCCACAGCAGCCTTGCCATCCAGGTTGGTCTGTGCCCAAGTGCTGTGGCTGTGTCTCAGGGATCAGTGTCAGACATTTGCTTTTGCACTTGAACACACACCTCTGCAGAGGCCTGCAGGAGGCTCAGCACCCACCTGCCCTGAGGACACCATCATGAGGGGACGTGGGTGGGAGCAACTGCCTGATGCTGCTTTCCAGGGCACACCAAGTGCTTGCTGACGTGGAGGACCTCTCCTCTCAGGTGGCCACCCTTGGGGCCATGCTGGGACCCCAGTGCCCTGTGCTGTGCTTTAGCCATTGCCACTGGAAAAGGGCACCACAGGCAATGGCAACACTTCAGAGAAGGAACAACGTGAGGCTGCTGGCAGAGAAGAGCTGAAGGATTCCTCTGTAGCAGAGGAATATTTGTGTTGCTTGGCCATCAGAGCAGCAGCTCCAGCAAGCTCAAGTAGCCAAAGTCAGATCTGGAAGAAAAGAAAAAAACCAAAACCTCAAAACTTTTATCAAGATGTTAAACATCTGCAAAGAAATGAAAAAATGCTCTTGCATGTAAAGGAAGAAGTAGCTGAGGGTGCTCTCTGCTGCGTGGGTGTTCAGGCTTTAATTAGGACTTACTCAGCTCTACAGCACATATCCCATCCTGTAAGGATGGCTCCTGCAGCCCCCACTTTGGTCCAGGGCCTTTCAGCCCCACACAGTGCTGTGCCCATGGGCTGTGCTGTCCCATGCCATCTTGCACCATCCCATGCCAGCTCACACCAGCTCATGTTGTCCCACACCATCCCATCCCATGCTGTTCCATGCCATCCCATTCAGTTCCATGCCATCCCATCCCATTCCATGCCATCCCATCCCATGCTGTTCCATGCCATCCCATTCAGTTCCATGCCATCCCATCCCATTCCATCCCATTCCATGCTGTTCCATTCCATCCCATGCTGTTCCATGCCATCCCATTCAGTTCCATGCCATCCCATCCCATGCTGTTCCATGCCATCCCATCCCATTCCATGCTGTTCCATTCCATTCCATGCCATCCCATGCTGTTCCATGCCATCTCATCCCATTCCACACCACCCCACATCATCCCAGAGGACATCAGCAAGCCAGCAGTGACTCAGGGATTCAAACCATTGCACCCTTGAACAGAAGAGCAGATACCAACCCACAGTTATTCCCCACCACAGGTGACCTGCCTTATTAAAAGGAATTCTGGAGGGGGAGGGGAGTTGACTTCCCCAAATGGCTCATTTCTTCCCAAAATGGCTCATTTCTTCCCCAGATTCTTAAATGCCTTTTCCCAAGTGCTGCTGCAGGCAGAGGTGCAGTGTGTCAGTGCCTTGTGGCTCTGCTCACAGCAAACCCTGCCCAGGGGTGCTCCAGGTTTCACTTTATACCTGTTAGTTGTAAATTGTTCAGTTCATTTAGAAGATGTAGAAACATTTAAGTTCAAACCATTATTGGGGTTTTTTTCCCTTCAGTTTTCAGTACAGCCAAGATGTTTTACAGCCCAAGGAAGTGCCAAACTTCCCATTCCAAAGCAAGCCCTTCCCCTTTCCCTCTGCTCTGTGGGTACTGGAGATCTACCCCTGCAAGGGCAGGCCAGGGCTGCAACACTCTCACTTCACTGCTTATATTAGCCTGAAAAAAACCCAGTTTTCCTGAACAGAGAAAAAGAAGATGGTGATGATTCCCAGTGACTGAATCTCCTGCAACACTGAAAGGCTGGGCCAGATGCAGACAGGACCAGTGCAGGCACTGGGAGTGGGGGTGGAGGAGCTGATGTGTGTCCAGCACAGCACAGCACAGTGTACATGTGTCCATATGTCCCAGATCTGGTGTTCCTGAGCCCCTGAAGCCAGGCTGTTGGAGTGGAATGCAGGAGCCCAAGGGAAGGTGTCTCTAGCCCCTGGGAGGTCCATGGGGCCATGGTGGGCTGGGACTTCCTTGGCTAGCAACACCCCAGCTCTGCAAACCCTGTGGGGACAGCGTGTGTCACCTCCCCCAAGGGCAGATAAAAATCATTCCCCCAAACTCTTGCTATGGTAAGAGGAACATGATGATGGGAAAAGCTGATATCTATCATTCTGGCTTGTGTGGGTGGAAAATGATAGCTAGAAAGAGGAGCCCAGTTCTGAGAAATGGCTTTGAGCCAGGGGCTCAGAGCCCTTTGGGAGCATCACTCACCTGAAGGGAACCAGGAGCTCCTTCAGAGCATCTTCAGCTGCACTCAGGGTTAAACCCACTGGAGACTGTGGAATAACATGGGAAATTCCTCTGGTGCTGAGATGGAGGTGCCAAGGGACCTGCCTTTCCCTGAGGGAACACCATGTGCTCCTCATACCTGCTGTGAGTCCCCAGGCAATCCAGAGAAACAACCCAAGTGCTTCATTCAGGGGATGCAATTTTCCCTCTCAGGCTCCTCCTGCCCCAATGTGGAGGAGAGGCTGGGGGGTGAAGGTGCACATTAGGCTGATTTTGGTTTCTCCTCAGTTCCAGAGAGACAAGGAACTACTGGACAGAGTCCAGCAGAGCCCAGGAAGATGCTGAGGGCACTGCAGCATCTGTGGCAGGAGGAAAGGCTGAGAGCCCTGGGGCTGCTTAGCCTGCAGAAGAGCAGCTCCAGAGGGGAGCTGCTCAAGGCTGAGCAAGAGCTGAAGGCTGGGGGCAAGAGGCTGGGGCCAGACTCTGCTCACTGGTGCCCAGGGACAGCCCAAGGGGCACTGGGCACAAACTGGAACCCAGGAGGTGCCACCTGAACACCTAAGGAGAAGCTTGTTTGGTGTGAGGGTGTTGGAACCCTGGCCCAGGCTGCCCAGAGATGTTGTGGAGTCTCTTTCTGGGGAGAGATTGCCAAGGCAGCTGGAGGTGACCCTGGGCAAGCTGCTGTGGGTGCCCCTGCTGGAGCAGGGGGTTGGGCTGGATGACCCCCAGAGGTCCCTTTTAAACCTACCATGCTGGGAGTCTGGGATGCTCCAGCTCCTGTAGCAGTGCTCCCTTCCCACTGCTGGCTCTTTAGGAAATGGAAGAACTACAGTCTGCAATTTCAGATCACAGAATCACAGAAACATTACTGTTGGAAGAGACCTCTAAGATCATCAAGCCCAACCATCAGCCTACCACCACCATGCCACTAAACCATGTTACTAAGAACCACATCTCTATGCTTTTTGAAGCCCTCCAGGGATGGTGACTCCACCACTGCCCTGGGCAGCCTCTTCCAATGCTTAACCACTCTCTTTCGTGGGGAAATTTTTCCCAGTATCCAATCTAAACCTTTCCTGGTGCAACTTGAGGCCATTTCCTCTTGTCCTCTCACTGGTAACCCAGAAGAAGAGACCAATCCCCATCTCTACAGCCTCCCTCCAGTGCTCTTCCAGCTGCAGAGGCAGTAGCTCTGTCCCAGTTCCAGGCTGTCACAGCAGCAGCCAGAAGGCAGATGGTTTCCCACCCAGCTGCATTTGGCCATCCCCAGTTCAGGATGGAGAGTGGACCCAGCAACCTAGACAGGGAGGGCACCAGCTGCTCCTGGCTACCTTTTCTCCTCCCACAGCTCCCAGTGCACTCAGAATGGCTGCTCCAGGCTGGCTGGGCAAGGCCACCTCTGCTTTAGCAGCCAGGTTCACCCCTCTGGCAGTCCCAGCTGCTCCCAGTGGGAGGTTGTGTTGAGGGGTGGGATGGGATCAGGTCACTACAGAAAGGTGTCCAGCAGATGCTTTAATTGAGGTGATACAAACAATTCCAGGACTTTATTTTGGCTAACCCCACTTAACCCTGTTCTTGCTCCCAATCCTCTTCCAGCTTTACCCTTTGGGAAGCCACCACCTTTCCTCCCACCCCCTCTGCTCGTGGGTGCTGCTCCTCACATTAAGAAGATGGAAGAGAAGCTAAAATAAAACCTTTCAGAATAAAAAATAGCCCCAAATGTGGGTCACCCTGCAGTGTCTAGCATCAGCACATGTAGTATCTCTTGAATCAGTGGTTGAGTTTACAAACTAAGAGTGTTTCAGCCCCAGTGCTGGGATGGGCCTGGAGCCAACCTGCTTCCTCCAGTCATGCAGCTGGAGGGGAAGAGGAGCTACAGCTACAGCAGTTCACTGCTTTCTTTTTAGTCCTGCAGAAATCAAATTACCTGGAGGAGGAGGAGGAGGATTTGCAAACTGCCTCCCATGTCCTGAAGGTGTGATCTTGCCTGGAGAGGATGAACTGCTGGCTCCTGGCAGCCTGCCCCCAGGAGGTAACAGCTTGTCATACTGAAATCGATGAGATGATATTTAGGGTGACATTTAAATGCTAACAAAGATACATGGAGACGTTAAAGGATCAAGGTTTTGCAAGCAGCATCTGTATTTATTGGTTTGTGCTGTTTATTTGTAGATAATCCTACCTGCTGGGTGGTGGGGCTTTTATCCTTAACTTTTAGAGCATTCAGAAGGGTTTTGCCTAACCCATGGCCTGCAGAAGGGAACTGGATCTCCACCCTTAGACACTTCATGGAGAAGTTGCTTCTGGAAGCAGCAAGTTACCAGTTCTGTAAATCACTTTTTTTTACTGCAGGCAGGGTCAGGAAGCAGTTTGGGTTGAAACAAAATGAATTAAAAAATCAGAATCATCTCCCCTGAAGTTCTCAACAGCCAGAGAACTCTGGCCCAGCTGTCTGCAGCAGGCTGTAGGCAGACAGCAGTGCTGCACTCTGTAATAGCAAGCAGCAGAAAAATCAAAGGATCTTTTTCCACTGCTAATACAAACTCCTCTTGGAAACAAAACTGTTCAGACAGGGATGTCTGCAAGGCCTCTTTCTTCTTTTTGTTGTTTAGTGAAAGTAGTTGCTGCCTTGCTTACCAAGTGCAGACAAACCAAAAACATGTTACTGAAGAAATAAATGATGTGGCACAGAAGTGGGTGGAAAGTCATCTGCTTGAGCAGAGCATGCTGGAAGCCTCAGCCTGCTGCAGAGTCCTGTCTCTGAAGGCACTCACCAGGGTGGAAGCTGCAGACAGACCCAAAGGGATTGACAGCCAGCAAGTGTTTTCCAGACTGACCTGCCAGTATCTGCCTCTACAGGCACAGGAGGCAGTTGGTGCTCTCAGAGGTGCCTCCTTGGCCATGAAATCATTGTCCCAGGTGGCTGCCTTGTCCTTGGCTCCTGAGCCCACTGCAATCACACTGGTAGTTCTGTGAAAGCATTCACAATTATTTCCAGATGCCCTTTTTGGTTCTTAAGTCAGGGTGTGTGTGAATGGGGTCTGCCTGTGGCTCCGTCTTCCTTCTGAAGGTGCAGGAGTACATCAGGGTGCTGTGGAGCTGCTCTCCTGTGTTGGGGTCTCCCTGTTGGAAAGGCACCTTGGCTCCAACCAAAAGGCAAGTGCAGAAGCAGTTTCTGCAGAGCTCTGACTCCTGCCCATCAGTTACCATAACAAATCCATGGCCAACTTAATGCCCTGACTTGGTTCTGCACTGTATCAGCTTTATGCAGCACCACATAAGGGTGACAGCCCCTTCCCCTGACACCCTGCTCCTCTTGCCACCCTCACCTTCAACTGTCCATCCATGGAACATAGCTGGAGAGGAGGCTGAGCCTCACCAAGCCATCCAGCCAGGAGCACAGGCAGTGGCTCATCATCAGCCCATCATCTGCAGAGGCAGGAAGCCACAGTGGAGCAGGGATCCCCTTGACGTGGTGCTGGGGGTGGCTGAGAGCATCTGTCTGCAGCCACTCTGCTTCCTGTGGGTGCTGCAGGAGAATCAGAGAACCATGAAGGTTGGAAAAGACCTAAGATCACCAAGTCCAACCATTAACCTAGCTCTGCCACGTCACCACTAAACCATATCCCTTGGCACCACAGCTTTTGAAGCCCTCCAGGGATGGTGACTCCAGCCCTGCCCTGGGCAGCCTGGGCCAAGGCTTTACCCCTGTCAGTTAAAAAACATTTCCCAATATCCAACCTGAACTTTCCCTGGTGCAACCTGAGGTCATTTCCTCAGGCAGCAGCAAACCTCCACAGCTGGTTACAGCAGGGAGCCAGCTCTGTCCTCACTCTCCCTGAGGTGCCCACCAGCAGGAGAAGATCATGAATATGTTTCAGTTTCTCCTACACTTGTTGCACATCAGCACATTCCTTTCCTTTCCTGAGCCAAACCCACAGGGCTGCTGGATTCTCCTTTCCACAGTTAGCTACATGGATGATTCAACAAGAGGTGTGGAGTGTGTAAGGATGAACTTTGCAGCTAGGGACCAGAGAAGGGCTGATTTAGGTTGAAATGTGCCCAAACTACTTTACAGAGGAACTACAAAGCAGAGTGGGGGGGTTAAAAAAAAAACCCAAACCACAGAATTCACCAAGGTTAGGGAGTTGCTTCTGAAGGTAATGCAATTCTTCCTGAGCTGGGCTGTATGTGTCATGCTAAACTGAACAGGTAGGACAGGAAAATCTGAAAATTCAAAGACCTTTTTTGTCTTGTTGATGATATCTTTGAGAAAATTCCCCTTCAGGAAGTAGTGCTAGAGTCAGTGAAGCTTCTCACTTAAAACTGCCAACGTAATGCATGTTAGCAGCATTTTCCTTTGCCTTCTCTTCCCCTCCTCCCCACTCTGGCATTAATTGCTTTATCAGGGGCTTGCTGAAAGAGTGTAATTGCTAGGAAGTCCCATTCATTCACTTATCTTTGAGTGGTTTCCCAGTGACTGGGGCCACTCTGACTCTAGTGACTTGCAGTTTCAGGAAATTCAGGGGGAAATAATCCCTAGCTGAAGGGTTCAGCTTCTGACATCACCTCTTCAGACACCTACTGCCAAGTCCACTTCATGCTGGCCACGTAGAAGGCTGAAAAACATCAACTACCCAGATGAAGAATCAGACCTGGGGTGCTGCTGGATGACAGCTATTCTGGTGCAGATGTCCAGACTCTTTAGCAGCTGCTGCTGCTGGTGGTAGGGTTTAATGTAAGGGGCTCAGCAGCCTCAGGAAGGAGCCACAGTGCAGCTCCCAGGGGAGGGCAGGGGCAGGCAGGGCCATGCTTCACCCTCCCCCTGGGTAAAGGGTCCTGAGGCCACCTCTGTCTGTGGTGCTTTCCAGCCCCAGGTCCTGCCTGCAGTCCTGCCCCTGCCCTGGCTGTCTGTGTCCTCAGGCTCATTCCCATATTTGCCAAACCCCAATGTCCTGATGTCACTGCAATTAACCTGGCTTTCATGGTGGTGTAGAGGTTCTGCCACTGAAACTGAGCTTTGGTCACATGCTGTCTGCTAAGAAGGTGCAGCTAGTCACTGCTGTTTTGCAAGGACTGAAAGAGTCCAGCTTCTGCTAGTACCCAGAGTTCAAGATGGAAGAGGTTGTTCCCTCACTTGGTTAGGAAGATGAAAGAGACCCAGAACTCAGACCCCTCCAGGCTTGCATGGCTTCAGAGGTGGTGAGATGTTGCTGAGGAACATCTGGGACTTGTGCTGACCAGGTCCTTTGTGTTTTGAAGATCAGTGTCACAGAACTTGATTTTATCTCCTGGAGAAGCAGGTAATGACATAACTCCCTGAAGTGTCCTAAGCAGCAGAGCACGAAATGACACTAAGCAAAGACACTATGTTAAAATAGGCTTCTGTCAGCCCTTCACACATTCATTTAGCTAGAGATAGGACTTCAGTCCAAAAGAAAACTGTTAAACCTCATGAGCATCTGTCTTTGACCAGCCAGAGCAACGTTACCTTGTAGAGAGAGCAGCAGAAGTTCTCTTTGGAGCTTGTAACCTTGTGCAGCCCAGGTGGGTCACTGTAAACACACCTGGACCAGGCTGCTCCTTCAGGCACAGACCAGTCATGACCTTGCCACGATGTAGTGATGGAGAACAAGCCCTGTTCTATTGACAGAGCTGTAGCTGTTCCAAAGACTCTGCTGCTGGATCTCCCCAACAGGACAGATGGAAAAAGCAGCACAACTTTATTTTCACTCTGAAAGAGTAAAATACACCTGAAAGTTAACTGCATTCGAGTCATTTCAGTTCTTCCCAATCATGGTGGTGCTTCAACCCAGGCACAGAACTATGTAGAAAGAGACAAAATGTCCAAGTCTTAGCAGTTTCAGTCTCTAGCTAACATTGTTCAGCAGGATATGACACAAGGAACTGTGTTTTCAGATGCCTTCATCTGAGCTCCATCAACCTAAGCAGCTCAGCCAGCCATTAATATGCCATTACTTGAAATCCTAATGAACATAGGAGCCCAGGGAGCTGACACTGCATTTCATGATCTCAGAGCACTGGTCAATGTTCTTCTTGATCCTGTAGAAGGTTTCCACATACTCAGAACGACCCAGAAGTTCCACGAAGTCTTCATCATGAGTTATCACCAGCAGCTGGAAGTTGCGCTGCTGCGAGCGGCTCTTTATTATCCTGCAGAGAGATGCAGTGCATGTTACCTCAGCCACCCCCAGCCTGATACCACCTGCAAATACCTGCTACAGCAACACTGGGACCACTGAAAGTAAATGACAGCAACTGTCAAGCACCTCACATAAAACAAAAAACCCCAAATCCCACATTGTTTAAGGAATCTCTTTCCTCTTCCAGACACAGGACAGGGAATCTAAAGCCAGGGCTTTGCATGTACCCTTGCAGCTGGCAACAAAGACACCAGCTTAAACTAGACTGGATTTCTGCCAGCTGCTATTAAGATTTGAAGGGGACCCATCCCTAGGCTTCTCCAGAAGAGATCACTTACTCCACCAGGGCATGTGCCAGGGACTCTATGTTTTCCCGGTCCAGGTTGGTGGTTGGCTCATCCAGTGCCAAGATGCCGCAGTTGAGGCAGAACGTTTCTGCTAGAGCCAGGCGGATAATAAGAGAAGCAAGCACCTGAGGGAGAGCAAAACCAACACCAAATCTCACTCTCTGAACAGTCTCTAGAGGAGTCCCATGTTCTTTTCAATGCCATTGCAAACAGTGACTCAAGTTTCCACAGCCACGTCACTTTGTGACCACTAAAGGACAATCACAGAGTCACAAAGGCTGGAAGAGACCACCAAGATCATCAGGTCCAACCAGAAAGTGACAGGAGCTCAGGAGTTACTGAAAAACTACTTCACAGCTTGAATTGAAAGAGCCATTCTGCAAAGTGCTGCTGGGAGAAGATCAGAGAAGCCAACTGCTCAAAACTGAGGAGATATTGGAGGTAAGGATTCTGCTCCAGGCTGAAGATGCTTCAGCATTGCCCCCTGCACTCTCTCTACTCTCTGTACAAGCCCCACCCTGCCAGGTAGAGGGCTGGGGGAAGTTTGTACAGGCATCACTATGTTGGAGTTACTGAACTCCTGACTGCTTCCCACAACAGAAGGCAGCAGGAGTGACTACCTCAGGTGTCAGTGTTGCACTGACATGCCTAACCACGTTATTATTCTCTCTCCTCAGCCACTGCAAGTGACAGACCACTCGATGGAAACTCTGCTGCCAAAAATACTTGCCAATGATCACAACTGCTGGCATCGCAGTTGGTGATCAAAGAAGAATTCTCAGAATATCAACTAAGAAACTGCACAAGTTTCACTCTCATTTACATAGGAGGACTCTAAACATAACACCCTAGAGGAGGAGAGGACAGGTTTTTGCCTAGGCTGCTGTTTTAGAAGAAAATTTGGATTTCCCCCCAACTTAGCATGGAATTTTCAAACCCAGGTAGACAGCTGCTCTCCAGTAGGAACCTGACAGCACTTTCCACATGCAAGCAACAATACAGCATCCATCTCCTCATGAAATATCCTGTCATGAGTCTATTGCTGTAGGCACTTCCAAATACTGTGCATCCTTCTGTTCCATTCCTTCAGTTAATTTCCTGTCACTGTTTGCACCATCTGGCCCTGGAAAAGGTCTGGCTGCCAAAGAAGCTCTGCTGGAATTGCTACTCAGGATCTAAACCTATTGCTACTGTAGCAGCTAAGCTGCAGAGACAAATGAGACAGAAAAGCCCAGCTCCCACTGCAGAAGAGAAAGGAGAACCTATGCTCCTCATACAGCTGCTGTGTCCTTGGGCTTGGTTGTCACTGTCACCTTGTCTAGAGACTCCTAAGCATAAGGGGGAGCTCTCCAGGTCTTCCTAGTTACAGTGCAACAGGTACAAAAGGTAGGCAGAAAGAGTTTAAAGGTTCCTTTCAACCCAAACCAGACTATGATTCTAAGATTATGGGGTTTTTTTCCCCATACCTCAGCTCTTGAGAAAAACCCAAACAAGCCAAACCTACAGAGTGTGATTTCAGAGGCAGATGAACAGAGGCTGGTTCTTTTTATCTGCCTTAGGAACGTTTTAGATTCTCTGTCATAGCATGACAGGCAGGTGGAAACAACAACTCTTGAGCCACAACATGTGCCAGTGGTGTGGCTAACTCTGATGAACCTCTGCTCACTGGTGCTGTCCAGGCAGGTGTGAGATCAGGGTGTGTTAAGTGCTGAGACAGCTGAATGGCCAGAGAGCAGAGAGCTGACACAGGACAGATCCAAACTGAAGGTATGGCATGGTATGGTATTTGGTGACATGAACTGAAAGGTTATGTTCAGCAGCAGATTAGCATAAACTGGAGAAAAAGAGGTCTTGGAGGTAGATGCAGTTGTGCAAAGAAGTCCAAAGGTCAGTCTTCTGGAAGGAAAAGATAGGGGAGCAAGTCAATAGAGCTAAAGACTTGGGAAGCTTGGTGGTAACTAGCAGGAGACAGGGAACTGGAACCCTTCACTCCTGCAGGGGCTGGAGAGTGCTCCCTAGCTGAAACAATGCATTTTGCCCCCCCCAAAACAGGGTCCAGGTGCTCTGAATCTCACACTGCATACTGTCAGCAACAGCCAGACATGGCAAGGGGAAGCTGTGTAGAACTGGAGCCAGCATCTCCTCAGGGTCTCTTCAGAACAGGCTGCTCTCCTGCAGCCACCTGAGAGCTATCTGGCTGCTGTTTGCTGCACACTAAGAAGAACATCTCTTACCTTCTGCCCAGCACTGCACCTCCCTCGCATATCCAGGGCTGTGTCTCCCTTGATCATCACCACCCTGTAATTGTAGCTTCTCCTCTTATCAGAGGCTGAGACATTCTCATCTGCATCAGAACGGATTTCTATGTAGTCAATATCTGAAATGGGAAGCAGAGAGGTTTAGTGTTCTCCAAAGTCTTTAAAACACCAGAGGATGAGCAGCTGGGAGAGGGATAACATGCAGTAAGCACAAAAACTCCATTCATAACTCATTAACTCATTCATCTTTCACATTCATCTTCCTGAAATGGAAGGAATGAAGCTGTGCAGTTCTCCTGTCCCAAGGAAATGGTACCTTGGGAAAACCTGGCCAAGGGAAAATGAACTCTGTTTACCCTGTCACTTAATACAGCACGTGGAAGAGAAAGATTCCACTGGTGAACAACAGATGTAGCCTTTAGAATGGAACCAACCAGTTCCAGATTCTGGATTTGCAATGTGTTGAACAAACTCTCTTTGAGTTAAAGATGTACTCAAGTGTAAAGATGTTCAAGTACCAATGGATAACCATGGCCCCAGCCCCAGGACAGTGACACACTGTTCAGGTACCAGTGGTTACCTATGCCCCCAGCCCCAGGACAGACACACACTGTTCAGGTACCAATGGATACCCATGCCCCCAAGCCCAGGACAGAGCCACTGTTCAGGTACCAGTGGATACCCATGGCCCCAGCCCCAGGACAGAGCCACACCTTGCCCTCTGTAGGTGCTTCGCCAAAGGTCACGGATTATCTTGTTGATTTCTTCCATCTTCATGCTGTGAAAGGTCATGATTGCTCTAAAAAACAACCCAAAAGCAAATTGTTATAGGTGCACCCATGGACTGCTAAGGGTTAGGAGAGCTTTAAGGGCAGCAGCTCCCTTTCCATTCCCTAAAAACATACCAAATACTGGTTCATTTGGAATGCAGAAGTATCTAAAGACCAACCACAGGCTACTGCAGAACGAATTCTGCTCTCACCAACAGCTCAGTCTGAAGAAGTAGAAGACTAATGAGGATAAAAAGGTCTGCAGTCAGTCACTCAAAGGAGAGCAAGTTTACCTGACTAGGGGATTGTCATTTATCTGTGGGGTGTATTTTCAGCCTGACACTAAGAAGACAAATCTGATGCTACACAGTCTGCTGGACTCTCTCCAGTTGTTCCTTGTCTCTCTGGAACTGGGGAGCCCAGAACTGGAGCCAGGACTCCAGCTGTGGCTTCACTAGGCCATCAACATGACTTCAGCAGTAGATGATCCCTTCTGAAAGCACCCAAGGAAGGACAGGACACTACATTTCTAACCTGGTTGTTTAAAGAGCAAGTACCCTCTAGTGACGCAAATGCTTGCTCAGTTTATGCCACATTCTCCTCTCAAACAGTAAGGTGGCAATATCAAATATACTTCTGAAATGGACTTTTACCTACAACTCTTCCTACCTTCCCCTTCACAGGGCTTAGCTCCTCTTATTCTGGGAACTATCAACTCTAATGGGATCTGTGAAGTACAAAGAAAGAAGAAAGTGTTTTCCACTATCTGCTGAATCCCAAGAATGCATTCCTCATCAGTATTCATCACAAACCTCTATTAAGTCATTAAAGATCAGCTGATAGCACAGAACACCCACAGTGTTTGTTTTCCCAGCTACAGAGAGAGCTTTCAAGCTCTGGCCATTGGAGTTAACATTTTGTCTGGCTGATTTTTCAGATGATTACCAATAAGTGATGCTTATCTATTGTTCTTGAAATGACAAGGCACTTCCTGCTTTGTCTGAAATAGAAACAATAGATGGCTTGATACCACACACAAAGATTTTGACTTCTAAAAAGGGAAATTCTTGGAGTGCATTTCCATTTAAGCTGAAAGGGAAGAGCTCTACATCTTCTAAACTCAGAGCTGCACAAAGATCCTGGATTAGCAGATTAAGGTTAATTTTATTGCATTTTATCAATTAAACCAGAGATCCTCTAGGCTGTCTTTTCAGCTTGGAAGGCTCTCATCTATTTCATTTCTCTGCTATACAGCCTCATCCACATTCCTGCTCTTCTGTGCACCTCTTCCCAGCACTTCTAGACCCCTTTTTTATATAGGACACCAACTTTTTGTACTACACTGAAGACAGGGATGCATTGGGAACTTAGCAGCCAAAACATTCCTCTTCCTCTTGTTTGCTCCTCACATTCAGTTTCTCTTTCTGTCACCCAGCACCAGCTGTGTGTTTCCTGAAACACGCTCCCTGACACCAAGATCCTTCCCCTCTGCCCAGCAGGTTGCAACAGCTCCTGGCAATCCCATCCCTCTAACTGACCACAGAGGGGTTTTTCAGGGAGCCCCATGCTTTACTTTGTACATGGTTACAAGGTTTAAGATGCTGGTTTTGGCCAACCAGTCCAAGACTAGAAAACAGGCAGAAGCAATCACCAAGATTACTGCACTTTCCATCAAACACAAGACATGTTTCTTTTGATCTTGTCTTCTCTAATGTAAGGACAAAACCACCCACACTGGAAAAGGGAAAAAAAACACCTTTATGCTGGAATATTCTTTAATGAAGAGAACTGTTCATCTGAGAAGGAGATGATGGGGAACAACAAGTCTACCTGGCATACGTTACCCATGTTAGATATGTCCAGGAGATGCTAAAAGTTACTGCTATAGAAATGAAAGTGGTGTGAGAGACTGTGCAAGAAAAGGATTTAAACACAAAGGTCACCTTTCTTAAACTCCCACTGTGGAGTTTATGTATTTTGAGGCATGTCAGACAGTTTTAGGAAACATTCTCCCAATGAAGCACTGTAAATCCTTTCATCTTTCCTCTACTGCCCTCAAATGCAAAAAGTACCAAAACTACAGGAAGAAAGGAAAACTGTCAGCACTTTTGTAAGGCACTTTAAAAAGCCTCCTGAAAATGCTTTCTATGACTTATCTACTGACCTCCAATTATTGCCAATAGTGCAGTTACTGTATGGCTATTACACTGACTTACATGTTTCCCACCAACCCTGTGCAGCTTGAAGCGTATCTTCGCTGATTTACTTAAAAAGTTGAACCTTGCTCTAGAAACATTTCAGTGTCTAATTTTATAAAGAGAAATCCACAAATCCCAGCATGGTGGAGGCTGGAAGGGACCTCTGGGGATCATCCAGTCCAACCCCTGCTCCAGCAGGGCACCCACAGCAGCTTGCCCAGGGTCACCTCCAGCTGCCTTGGGAATCTCTCCACACAAGGAGACTCCGCAGCCTCTCTGCAAAGCCTGGGCCAGGGCTCCAACACCCTCACACCAAACAAGCTTCTCCTTCGGTTTTCAGGTGGCACCTCCTGGGTTCCAGTTTGTGGCCAGTGCCCCTTGGGCTGTCCCTGGGCACCACTGAGCAGAGTCTGGCCCCAGCCTCTTGCCCCCAGCCTTCAGCTCTTGGTGGGCATGGAGCAGCTCCCCTCTGGGGCTGCTCTTCTGCAGGCTAAGCAGCCCCAGGGCTCTCCGCCTTTCCTCCTGCCACAGATGCTCCAGTGCCCTCAGCATCTTCCTGGGCTCTGCTGGACTCTCTCCAGTAGTTCCTTGTCTCTCTGGAACTGGGGAGCCCAGAACTGGAGCCAGGACTCCAGCTGTGACCTTACCAGAGCAGAGCTGCTCTGTGTCACAGAGAATGATATCAGTTTATGTTTCTCAGTTACCCCAGCAGTCTGAAATGGGAATCTGCTTATGCATCAAGATCACAAATAGCAACAAATCCTAAATCATTTAAGAACCACCCTCCTAGACAATACTTACTTATCAAGAGCCTTGTAATAAAGGTCCAGATCTTTGTTCACCAGCTCTGTTGTCCTCATCACAATCATCATCTCCCTGTATTTCTCCTCTGCATCTCTGAACTGGGACTCCCGAAGCTCCTTCTTAAAGCGAACTATCTCTTCCTCAAAGCCATGCTGCCTCCCAAGTGCAACATGATGGTTCCTCTTCAGAGCTTCTATTCTCTCCTCCAAATGTTTCTGTTCACTGTGGAACCATAATGGATAAACAGGTCTTTTGGATTTACTGGTTCACAAGCTTTGAACCAGGGTTCTGTGAGTTCCTGTTAGACAGCAGCTCATTGTGTTCTCATGATGAAGGTTCTGACAGTTGAAATTACAGCACTAATGCTACTGAAATTAAGGCATTATTGATATTAAAAGTGTGTTTGTGTTAACAACTCATCTAAGTTACTAGTGGGAGAAGCAAGTTGTCAAGTCCCAATGCCAAAAGTGCTACATGCAGAAACAGAAACCAATTATTTCACAGCTGGAATTAAATTTGGACAGCAAAAAGATGAATTAATTGGGTAAGCTCTAGAAAGCTAAATAAATAGTTCACCCAACAGCCAGCATAGGGCTGCCTCCCTCTCTAAAGTGTTCATTAGCTCAGCAATTACTAACCACTGGAGGAAAGACAGAATTTGCTGCTGAGCCCCAAGTGAGCAGACTGACACTGAACACTACATGTTCTCACCCAGAGGCAGGAATGTGGATCACATTTCACATGTGGATCTAGCAGTGCAGATCATTCCAAAATGGATTAGATTGGAACAGGTACAGGCACATGTGGATCCAAACAGAAGCACTGTACAGTTTCACTGAGTCACTCATGCTGTCATCACAGGGCTCTGATCAAACATGAACTTGAAGGAGGAAGAGGTCTACATGAGTGGGGAGAAAGGTGGGCCAGGAAACAGCAGCCCACAGTGAAGGGTACATTCAGACACTGAACTCTTGTGCAGACCATGCCAATCTGCTTGAGAGATGCTCACCTTTTCATGTGTGGGACTTTCATTTCTCCCATCTCCTTCAGAAGGTGTTTTATGTTGTCTTCAACTTCCTTCAGCTCTTCATTTCTTTTCCTCAAGGTGAGATTGTCCTCTAGCCACCTCTCCTGGATCTATCTCCAGGCAAAGCAAGAAGTTGTATCATGTTTCAGTATATTGATTCTCAGACACAAAAGTGTGAGTTCTGCACCCCTCTAACACATGCTACAAGCATAAAATCACTGGCAACAATGGCAATTATCACAGTGAGAGTTTAGCTTGTGCTGGAACTGTTGGTGTAATGGAAATCAGCAGCATTTCATTTTTCAACCTGAAATAACACAGTATGTGTCACAGGTGAAGACGAGATCCTGTGTGCAAATACCAACCAAATGAGGCAAGTCATGTAGGATGAGATGTAAGAAAGCCTCAGTTCTACAAGTTAGACAGCAAGTGGAGGGGCAGCATGGGGAAAGACCCACAAGAATTTCAAGAATGAAGACAAAATCTGGAGCAACTGGCAACTTTTGGCACCTGTGAGCTGGTATCTTCCTGCCTTCAGAAGGCAGCTATGGTGCTCTCCACACAAAGATTCTTTTGAAAATGCTGGCTACTATCCCAACAGACTTAACCCCTTTGGAAAGGCCACAGCAGGACAGCAGGAGCTAAAGGTTGTTTAAAATGCATCTACTTTTGCACAAACTAATTTTCCAACTTCACTCTTCAGCCCTTCAGTAGCTATTCTGACCAACAACTGATGAAGTAAATCAGGAAGAGACAAAACTCTGCAGCACTACAGAGCTGGGCAGACAAACCAACACCCAGCAGTGATTTCAGCTATGTAAGAGATGCTCTGTGTAAAGCCATGCAGCTACCTTTTGGGTGTCAATGTCTTGTCGAATCATTTCCATCTCCTTACTTATTTTCTCCTTCTGCTTCTCACAGGCAGCTAACTGAGAGTTTACTTCCTCCAGTTCAGACTCCTTTTGCTACAAAAAGGAAATGGTATAGGATTGAAACACAAGAGAGTGCTTTTGATGTCAGCTTTGTACTGCCTGGGTTTTAGGTTACCTGTTTGTAGTCATCTTTTCTTTGTTGCACATAGCTTTCAATTTCCTTCATGTACTTGTTTATGTCCTTAACTTTCTCCTTGATGCCATTTATCTGCAGGGAAAATATTGCCAATGAAATGCAGTCTTATGTCCAACACCTGACACATTCTCTGGCAAAGATTAGGTTCTGGATAACACTCTTGTGAAAGCACAGTTCCTTATCCTAACTCCCTCTCATTTCCAGGAGGAAGCCAGGTCTGTCTTTTGGCAAAGGACAGCTTACAATCATCCTTGCTGTTTCTCTTAGATTTTGGTACCTTTAGTCACTAAACACTGCCCAATGTCCCTAGGAGCCTTGACAAGACTATGAAAGGTTAATTACAACTGAGTTCACCTCCTGACTTGGTTATGTTCCTTTTCTTCCCTAGAACACTCACTGAAGTCACTGCTGTCTCCCAAAAGTAAACTCATTACCATGGCTTCCATCCATGCCCAAAGAACACCACACGCTCCTGTCTCCCAGGCATGCCAAGAGCACACAAACCTTCTCCTGTGTTTCCTGATGACTTGCAGTCCTTTTATTCACTAGATCCTCCTTCTCCTGCTGCAGTCTTCCTAAAGTTGCATCCAAAGGAAGTACCTGTTCTTTTGCTTCCTGAAAAGCAGGTGGAGAAAATCCTTTTTAGTTTCTCATTTGCTTAGAGATCAGCATTTTCTCCAGTGGTACAAAAAGCCATGTGGTTACTTCTTGGGTGTGTTAAGCAAAGATGGGAACATACATACTGAAGTTCTGCAAGCTCCCAAAGATAGGCAGCAGCAGAAGAGGACAAACCTTTAAACACAGATCCTGCTTGCTAGGATTACAGACAACACTAAATGTAACAAGACTGGGGTTTTTCCCCCCCATAGGTAAGGAAAAACTAAGGGTTAACTCTCAAGAGTATTTCCTACCTTGATCTCTCTGCACAGGGACTGCACCTCAGTGGTGAGTTCCACTGTCTGCTCCTCCAGCTGCCGCCGCCGCTGCATGCTGCTGGACAGCTGCAGCTTCTCTGCTTTCAGCTCATTCACTGCACTCTTCAGCTGCTGAACCTGGTTTTGCTGGTCCTGCTTGAGTCTTTGGTTTAACTCAATTTTACCAGTAACTGTGGATCAAAAAGAGAGTGAGTCAGTCTGTTCCTTATGAAAACTGAAATGAAGCCGGTATGACCCCAAACAAGCAGCTCCCAGAACACAGTTACTTCAGAATGCAAAAGGAAGCAAGCTCCAAAGCTGATCTGTTTAATGGCAGCAAGCTCAGAACATTGTTTCCAGTAGAAAAGTGCAAGAGCAGTTTTGTATGACCTACCTGTATCCCACAGGTGTTTCTTCTCCTGTTTCTCATGGCTTACTTGTAGAACAGTTCTACTCAAATCGACCCCCAGCAGCTTAGCCTCCTGCTGAGCAATCTTCCTTTCAACATCCCTAATGTCAGTCTGAAAGGGTGAGGAAGAGACAATCACTGACCTCAGAGCTGTCACATTCTTGACTAACTCTGCATTTACATGCTAGCAAGTGAGAAACATTTGCCAGAGTAAAAGAAATCCCCAAAGCATACCTGGTACTTCTCCATTAGTGTGATATCCTGTAGGCATGCCTTGGCACTGCTGTCCTCAGACAAGGCTGTCTGCAAGAGGGACTCTTGTTCTTCTACCTCAGCCTTCAGGGCTGTCAAATCCCTGTTTGCATTCTGTATCTTGTTCCTCAACTCTGGAATGTCCCTGTCTTGGAGGTCAGCTACAGTTTGCCTTAAAGAAAATACAAGTCCATAAACCTTCCTTTGTCAAAAGCAGCAGCATAAAGGTCAAGACACTCAAGACCACAGAATCTGTGATATGATTTAATAGTGGAAGACTAAATTTGGTCAAAATAGTATCCCCACACTTGATTAACCTCATGGTATAGACTCAGCCAGGGTAACACATCCCTTACTGCAAAACAGGGGAGGTGAAACAAATCAGCAAACAAAATCTTTTGGCTTTGAACTTCATTCCAGCAAGTGCTCAGGAAAAGGTCTAAACCCACTGTGGAGGAGTGCCCTCTTGTGAAGCAAAGCTTTACTCTCCAAATTCTCTCAGAACAAGGTTCTGCCTCCTTTCCTAGGCAGGAGACCTCCCACTCTCCTCTAGATGTTGTTCATATGCTCAGAGCAAAACAACAGGGCTCTAACAAAACACGCCTCAGGGCCTGTGTCCTTCCTTTGTGTTTTGGAAGGAGGCAACAACCAAAGAGCCTGTCCAGTACTTCCACAGCTTTCAAACCACAGCCTAGAAACTGGCAAGTGCTGTAGGCACCTTTCTGAGTTTGTTAGTATCAGCTACACTTTGTATCACCTTGAGAGTTAAACAAAACTCCACAGGAAAACAACAGGAAAGCTTTGTTTAAACAACTAAAAGAAAGGAATACATTCAGTCCAGTCCAGTCAGGTTGATCAGAGACAGAGGTGCATTCCCAAACCTCAAGGAAGGAAATGGCACTGGGAATCCACTTTAAAACCCCAGAGATGCCTTTCTAGAACATCCTACACTCACAGCAACAAAAACTGCTGTTATAGGAGATAGAAACCAACCTATTATTAATGGTGCTTAATACAGGTTCTGTTCCCATCCTCTCCATATATTCCACTGCAGCATCTTCAAGAAAGATATTTAGAATCCTAGAACTGTCAGAGTTGGAAGGGACCTTCAAGATCACCTAGTTCCAACCCCCCTGCCTGCCAGGGACACCTCCCACTAGCTCAGGTTGCCCACAGCCCCAGCCAGCCTGGCCTTCAAAGCTTCCAGGGATGGAGCTTCCACAGCCTCTCTGGGCAACCTGTTCCAGCGTCTCCCCACCCTCACAGTGAAGAACTTCCTCCCAAGTTTAAGGTGATGTAGCATGAAAAAAAACTTTGTTAACAACAAAACCAGTCTGTGCATTTTAAATGAGAATGATAAACAAACCAGGAAGGGAACTGTGCCTGGATAGTGTAAATAATCAGTAGAGGACTAAGTACATGTCTGCTTTTTCTGCCTCACTCTCCTGAGAAGCCTCAAAAGACCAGAAACAACAAAAATATTGATTCAAGTCCAAATCAGCAGAGAACAAATGCTAGCAAAATATCTCAACCCTGAGACATCTGAATGATTTAACAAGCCCTCAAAACAAAGCCTCCTGGACAGCTGCATCATTTTTAACCATCAAAACCCAAGCATAGGAAAAGAAAACAGCTGGCAACAATAGGGTTTGCCAAGTGCTTTACCTAAGAGGTTTCAGACTCATCATTTCATCACGTTTCTTCTCTTTCCTCTTCAGCTCAGACTCTGTTGACTTCAGCTTGTCTGGGGCAAGGCGCAGCTTGGACTGCAGGTCACTGATCACATCTTGCAGCTCAGTCTCTGTTTGGAAAACTCTCTGACAAACTGGGCAACATGACTGGTTGTCCTCTGTCAGCTGTGTAATGAACTGGGAATAAACTGCAGTGGCTCCAGCAAGCACAGCTGGTTTAAAAAAGAAACAAAGAGTTGAGGTTGAATAAACAGTGCATAATCAGATCTGAACTAGGTAACTATCTGCCATAAATGAAGGCAAAATTACAACCTACAATGTCATAAAGGGAGGAAAATAGAATCCCAGGGACCTCTGGGGATCATCCAGCCCAACCTCCCTGCTAAAGCAGGGACACCCACAGCAGCTTGCCCAGGATCACCTCCAGCTGCCTTGGGAATCTCTCCACACAAGGAGACTCCACAACCTCTCTGGGCAGCCTGGGCCAGGGCTCCAACACCCTCACACCAAACAAGCTTCTCCTCAGGTTTTCAGGTGGCACCTCCTGGGTTCCAGTTTGTGCCCAGTGCCCCTTGGCCTTAGCAGTAACCCCCATGGGCCAAGCCCACACAGGCAGCCCCATGCACTCAAACATCAACATAGCCCTGAGAAGGTCATGATCTACACATCCAACAGGTCCAAGCAGACACCTCCTCTACATGTAACAGGAGAATTAACTGAATGACTTAAAGCTACTGATCCTGCTTAAGGGAAAGCCAGAAACAGTAGCAAAGAGAAGGAAAGTCTGTTAAAAAATAAGATTCAGTAACAATCTCCTTTAACTCCATTTCTGTGCCTAGGGTTGGTCCTGCACAAGCAACATCTAAACCAAGCTTTAGTGAGAACAGCAGAGCTCTCCCTGAGCTTACCTCGCTGCTTTGAACTCTTCTCTATTTCATCTTGAAGTTTGCTCAGGTCACTGTCAAAATCCTGACTTCCACAGACATTAAAGAGTTGTGCTTCATGAAGGGACAGCTGGGCTTCTTTTTTCCTGAGCTCATTGCTGGCATAAGTTTTATCAGATTCCACTGATGCCAGTCTTTTGCTGAAATATCCAAGCATGAACTCTCTCATTACAGAACAAAAACAGATTTCAAACTGTTCAAGCAAACCCAAAGCTATAGGAAGATAGGGACCTACAGAGCTGTCCACCAGCTCTCCTTCAATGGTTCTGCACTGACCTACAACAAAGCATTTCATTGTAATTCCACTTGTTTTCTGGATGCCTACTCATGAGAATCTCATTTCAAACTAAGCCACCCAAAACTTCACAGAATTCTACAGTAACAACTCTTTTCCCCCTACAGCAGCTATTGCTTAGGAGATAGAATCATAAAATCATTCAGGCTGGAAAAGATCTCCAAGATCATCAAGTCCAACCATTGACCCAACACCACTGTGCCACTAAACTGTGTCCTTAAGTCCCATATCTATGCATTTTTTGAACTGCTTCAGGGATGGTGACTTCACCACTGCCCTGGGCAGCCTGGGCCATGCCTTCACAACCCTCCTGGGGAGGAAATTGTTCCTCATGTCCAACTTGAGCCTCCTCTGGCAAAACTTGTGGTCATTTCCTCTTATCCTGTTGCTTGTTCTTTGGCAGAAGAGCCCAAGCCCCACCTGGCTCCAGCCTCCTCTCAGGGAGTTGCAGAGAGTGAGAAGGTCTCCCCTGAGCCTCCTCTTCTCCAGGCTAACCAAGCCCAGTTCCCTCAGCTGCTCCTCACAACACTTGTGCTCTAGACCCTTCCCCAGCTTCCTTGCCCTTCTCTGGACACACTCCAGCACCTCCATGTCCTTCTTGGGAGTGAGGGACCCAAACCTGAAGCCAGGATTCAATATTGTTGAACCTCTTAATCAAGGAGCAGTACCATCCTTCTACTCATGCTCCATCCTTTTGCATTATGCTGTGTTCTTTTACTTAAAATGCAGGGTGTTTCTCCTGTGGCAGTTTATCACTGCACAGTGTGCTGGTGTCACCTACTCTTCCTAACAAATTGGTTTTTATATCAAATACCCAAATAAACAATAATGAATTCAACTAACAGGCTTGTGAAGCATATTACCCTTTCCAACATTTAAACTCGTAAGTACATAAATACTTATGGAAACCTAAGAGATTAAATGAATACCTACTTAAGGTCAGCAAGATGATCCCTTGTCTGATTAATCTTTCTATTTGTACCATGAAGCCAGTCTTCCAGTTGTCTTTTGTTTGGGAAGTATCCCAAGAGTGAGGTCAGTTCATCAGAATGTCTTGATTTTATTTTCCTAATCTGCTCCTCTTTGTCTGCCTGGGGAAATGAAGCATTTTCAGTTAGTTCTCTCATATCTTCCAGTTTGTGTCACTCCAGGTGTTCATGGAGTTCATGGGTTCTAGGAAGTCAGACAGAAGCCTTACATATGATTATTGATAAAAGCCTGAACAATACACAAGTCCTGAAGGGACTGGATGGATTTCATGTCCCTTTCTTATGAGATGATGATAGAAAAATTACTTTATCTTTCTTCAGCATCTCCATTTGGGTAATGGTCATGGTATGTAGATTCAGCTGCTCCATCTCTTGATCCAGCTTCCTAAGAGCTTTGTCCAGGTTTATTTTCTCATGATGCAGAGTTTGTATCTCCAGTTCCAGCCTTTCCACATTGCTGTTCCTCTCAGCCTTCTCCAGCTCATCCTCCTAAACCAAAACCAAAAGCCCAGAAGACTAAACAGTTACACTGATCAGTAAAGGTCTAACTAAAGAAGAGCAAGAATATGTGAGAGAAACAGCTCTGCAGACACCAGTGTCAGTGAATCAGGAAGAGGAGCTCCAGGTGCTGGAGCAGAGAGTCCTCTGCAGCTTATGGTGAAGACCATGATGAGGGATGGTGTCCCCCTGCAGCCCATGGAAGCATCTGGAGGAGTGACCTTCACCCTGCAGCCCACAGAGACCCCCGATGCTAGAGCAGGTGGGTGCCCAAAAAAGGCTCTGGCCCTGGGAGAAGCCCACACTGGGGAAGGCTCCTGGCAGGACCTGTGGCCCCATGGAGAGAGGAACCTGTGCTGAGCAGGGCCTGCTAACACTTGTGACCTTATGGGGGACCCATGCTGGAGCAGTCTGTCCCTGAAGGACTGCACTCCATGGAAGGGACTCATACTGAGTCAGGTGAGGAAAAACTGCAGCCCATGGGAAGGATTCACATTGGAGAAGTTTGGGTACTTCAGTGCTTCAGGTCATATTTTTCTGGCCTAATAAGACTCCCTGATCTTAGAACATCACCAGCTGTGGCTGCCACCCTGTTTATAACTCACCAAGCACAAACAGCACACTATGTGTGCACTGTACAAAGAGTGAACAGCCCCTGCCCCAGAGGGTGCACCACCTAAACAGAGAAAGCACAGAGGGAATAAAAAGGGCAGATATGCAGCAGATGGAGTAAACAGCAAGGTTTTGGTGTTTTGTTGTTTGGGTTAGTTTTCCAAGACAAAGCCAGAAGTTTTTGCTTTAAACTTTTCATCAACTTACAGTCTTGGCAATCTCCTGATCCAGCTCCAGGATTCTGTCTGAGAACCCCTCCAGCTGCTGCAGTTCATCTTTCACATTCTTCAGTTCCATTTGTTTCTTCATCTGAATGTCTGATTTCAGGTCAATGGTTCTTTCTAAGCCAGTTTTCTTGTCTCTTATCTCCTCTATCTGTTTTTGTTTCATTGCCTCTTTTCTTGCAAACTCTCTCTGAAAGAAGCCAGCAATAATATTCTCATTTCAGAGGAAAACAGCATTTAGAAACACACCTGCACACTGGCTTGCAAATATTAGACACTGAAATACTTAGGATAACCAGAAGTTGTCAAAAGATTTTCTCCTGAAACCTTTTGATAAGCAACTGCAGATGCATCCTACTGGTAGTGATCTGGGAGAGCAGCTCCAGTTCAAAGATCACTCCAACAAAAAGTTGCTGCTTTTTAAACCACTTGCCCGCTCTAACTCGTCCTCAGGCTCTTTAATGACCCACCTGCATGGGAGGGCTGCTGACAAAACCCTACCTAAAGAACTGTCTGGTCAGTAATCCTGCCAATTCACATCACTTGATGACCACTCTTAGTTCCAAAACTCATCTCAATATGGAATAAATAGCTCTAAAGAAAAATGGCTTCACTCCCCCCGCCCCCCAACATTCTTCCTCTTCCCCCCAGCACCATGAAGACACACAGGGACCAGTAACACCAATAACCAATCCTATCCATGCTACTAAACCAGCAGAACTCCTACCATCAGCTGATCTGCAGCTTTTGCATCTCTCTCCTGCCTCTCCTTCAGCAGTGTGTGGAAGCTGGTGACCTGCCTTTCGTGGAAAGGGGCTCGCTCCAAGCCATCAAACTGCAGCTGTGCTGCCAGGGACTGAATCAAGGAATCCCTCATCCTGATGTGCTCTTGGTGACGATCTGCCTGCAGCTGCAGGCGACCTGCACAAGAAGGAAACCTGACATCAGTGCTTAGAAGTTGAGGGAAAAGGTTCCTGTAAGTTGTTAACTGCTTTTGATCTTCAAGTCTTTGAAACTGAAGCATTTCTAACCAACACAAAAAGCTCCAGAGTGAAAACAAGCTGGAGCTGGAGAGGTTGCTGTTTCAGGGAACTAAATCTCTACTGTTTGAATAAATCCAGAAGACAAAAGAAAGCCTCTTAAAACATCACAAATATTATTTTCCTAAATATAAGCAAGCAGAACCCCAACACATCTCACTTAGGCACATATATTGTATCTCAGTATATTTTGTATCTCAACCACTACAGCTTTACTGAAAGGCTATATTCCACTGCAAAGAGAACACACCATACATGAAAGAATATCAACCTAAAGCCCTCAGACTAGTCCCCAGCCCTGACCTGAGACATTGAGCATGCCAAGCCTCCAGCTTTCACCTTTTTACTTTGTACAACACTGCTACCATTACATCTGGTTAGCAGGAACTGAATCACCTAGAGAAAGCACAACAACTGTGCTGTGAACTGCTAAGACTGACCCTGATCTATGCCACCACAAATCATCACCCTGGAGTATTTTCATAAAGAATGGTCCATACAAGAACAAAAAAGGTTCTACATGAGGGAGGAAAGCTCAGAACAAGTGCATGTTGGAACTGCAGGAGAACACCCCTCAGACCTGTCCACTTGTGGAGAGTCTCACACCACACTGTGCAGCTGACCCCAACCTCATACACATGGTAGGGGCTTTGCCCAGGTCCAATGCCTTCAGTTCCTAACAGAGGTTCCACTCCAGATCTAATGACACTGAAATATAGATACAAGGTCAGAGATGAAGTCCAAAATACCTCGTTCAACAAGCAGCTCTGACTTCTCACTGTTAAACCTCTGGCACTCTTTAGTGGCTCTGTCTAGTTCACGCTTACAGTCTGACAGTCTCTTCTCCTTCTCCTTCACTATCCTCTGGTGGTTCTGGTATCTGTCCCTTAGTTGCTCATCTGTTCCTTGAAAAACCTGGACACCAAATACAATACAGAATAGTAGAATACATATTAACATATGACAGCTTTTGAATGACATTTATAAGCCAATGAATGTTGTTTTGGCACAACAGCATTGAGGACACAAGACATGACCCATCTCCCAAAGAGCATGTCTGTATTACACATATATTAAAAGTAAATATGCCAAAAGCAAAACTACTATAAGAAAAAAAACATTTTTTTCTTAGGCTGATAAACAAATGATGAATCTAAATGATTACCATTAAGGCATTTCCATTTTTCAAAATAGCCTTAAATGTCACCACAGAAGAGTGACAATTGTTTCTTATTTTAAAAGAAAGAAATCAAAACTCTGCAGAGAGATAAATAATATTAACATCAGGAGCCATCCCACAGTGGTGAAAACACAGTGAGAGGGAGACAGGTTCAAGTTACACATCACAGGACATTGTTACCATTAATTATCATTACTTTTATGACAACTTTTGTCAGTATTTGCCTTCCTGGTAAGCTAGCAGAGGGAAAAGTTGCAAGAAGCAATTTAACACAGGAACTACTACAGCTTTATCAAGCCATATCTGCAATATCCAGTGAGCTGCATGGGCTGTGAAAATGTTCTCTTCCCCAACATCTGATGCATAATAACTCATATGCTTAGCGCACTGAGTAGCAAAAGGCAGGCTGACTCTTCAGCAGCAAGGAGTTTCAAATGCAACCTTTTCCATCTTCTGCTGTAAATCTTGATTATCCTTCTCCATCTGCCTCCTCCTGCTCTCCAGGGCTTTCACATCATTGTCTAGCCTCATGACTTTCATGAGATTCTGTTCAACTGCTGCTAGAGAACTCTGCAAAGGAAAGAACGCTGTAAGTAGAATATCTCACCAGCTTGTGAATCCCACAGTCAAGTGTCCTATACAACAGAGTTATGGCTAAGGGCAAAACCTTCAGCTTTACCAATTAGTTTTTTAAAATATGGGGGCTTAGCCTGTTTTCAGTGGTGCCCAGGGACAGGCCAAGGGGCACTGGGCACAAACTAGAACCCAGGAGGTGCCACCTGCAAAACTTCTTTGCTGTGAGTGCCAGAGCCCTGGCCCAGGCTTTGCAGAGAGGCTGTGGAGTCTCCTTGTGTGGAGAGATTCCCAAGGCAGCTGGAGGTGACCCTGGGCAAGCTGCTGTGGGTGCCCTGCTGGAGCAGGGAGGTTGGACTGGATGATCCCCAGAGGTCCCTTCCAGCCCTCACCATGCTGGGATTCGGGGATCACAGTTTCAGTTAACAGGTAAATGTGAGAAAGGTTCTAAATTGAGCTACAAAACCCCAGTCTGCTACAATGATGACTGTTTCCAGATTAGACCAGCATCTGCCAGGTTTGTTGGCTATATTTGATTCGGCTTCAGAGCAAAGGATTAGATAATACCACATAAAAGTCTGAGATCTTAACCAAGAAACTCATCCAGCTTTCAGGTTTTCCTGTGTTCTTTAGTACTCAGGTATTGTTCTGTACTAAAGCCTTCACATAAGCACCATATGAATTACCTTTAGAGGTTCAAGCTGGCTCTCAATAGATTTGACATTCTCCTTAGAAGCAGCCAGTTGAGCCTCTCGATTGCTCAGCTGCTCCTGGATTTCCTGGGCTTTTTCCTTGTTCTGTCTCAGGTATTTCAGCTCTGTCTGGCACTCCTTCACTTTCTGGCTTTGTTTCATCCGGACCTGGCGGAGAGTTTCCAGGGCTTTAATGTACCTTTCAAACAAAGGGCAGAGCTTCAGATCCTGCTGGCAACAGAGCAAAGCTGATGCATGAAACATTGCCCTAGGCATTTTCATTAACACCTACACTGGCAGATAAAGCAATTCTTCACTTAGTTTGCCTTGAATGACAGTAAATTCACCTTGTTGCTGAAAAGATCTCATCAAATTTTTGTTTCAGGGCCTTCCCTTCACTTAAAGGCCAGTTGGATTCTTCTTGGTGGCAGAAGATGACGTTGTTGATGACAGATTTGGACACCCCAAGGGCACCGATCATCTCTCGATCGATTTCTGCACACTTGGAACTCACACTGACCTTCTCCCCATGCCTGTGGAGCACAGGTAAAGAAAATCCCCAAAGAAGTTACTAGTACAATTCTTTCAAAGGCAAAGTGCATTTTTAACTGTGTTATCTCACTGTAAGGCACTGATTCAAAACCTTACTGAAGAACAACTCTTCAGCACGTAATTACCACCTTCAACACATGCACTGGACACTGTCAGTATCTGCAGTCAGAACTGTTACACGTTTTTCAGCTATGCAGAACCACCAGAGGGAGCAAACACGATCCTGAATGAAGCTAAATGAACACCCTTGTTAATTAGTGGAAGTGGGAGCTAAACCCAGGCCAATAATCATCTGGAACTGGAAACTGCTGAAGGATTTTTCTCATCTGACACAAAAATATACAAATGCCAAACTGATCTTCATGCCAAAGTAAGAACAAAAATAAACCAAACACCTTCACAACTTACCTTGTTCTAGTGATGACAGATTCAAGTGTTTTAAATTCTGTCTTCTTGCCCTTCTGGGTACAGACCATGGATCTCTGGACAGCTACGAGCTCTCCGTTCACATCTCGAAACTGTAACCGGATCTGAGCTCTGACATCTGTTTCATTGGCAACCTGCAGCAGAAGCAAACAGACCAAGGGAGGGAAATTCTTCTCAAGGTCCAAACAAACCTGTGCCTTCCCAGCTATGATGTTCTGATCTCCACCAGCTATCTGCTTTTCCTGAAGCAATGGCATAGATTCATAGAGTGGCCAGGGTTAGAAGGGACCTTAAAGATCATCTAGGTCCAAGCCCCCTGGCCATGGGCAGGGATGCCACCTACTAGACCAGGTTGCTCAGGGCCACATCCACTGCCAGCTCACATCTGCCTAGAACTTGAGCATCCCTGTTTTCAACTCAGCTCTGAGCACAGTGAAGTATTTTACTTTGGAGCAAACACACATTACATCTAGTCACTAGGATTTTTACCTTTGGATCGTGAACAAATGAGTTTCCTTTGGTGCCAGGAGGAAAATCTCCAGTGGATATATATTTGAGACATTCTATGATAGTCTAAAAAACCAGAAATAAGTATGGAGTTACAATGGCAATTCAGAGTAAACAAGATGGACTGCAGGCAACACCACAGTAACAGCCCAGATATTTACAAATGAGTTAAATATGTGAAGAGAGAAAAATACTTTTATTTTTGGGTATCATTAAGAATATGCTACGTTGTGTAATTGGTTTTAATTAGGGTCTGGATCCTAAGAAAAATATCCATTAATGCTCTGCAAAAGGCAAGCATGAACACAATCTCTACTAATGCTAAACACCACAATATTTACAGTGAACAGCAGAATTTTTGCAGTATTATCAATACCTTTCTGTTGAGATTATTATTTGTGTTTTGAGGTCTCTCAGATCTATTTACAGTTCGAAAATCAAACACACAGAAGAAGCCTTACCGTTTTCCCTGCACCATTTGGTCCCACTAAGATAGTTAATGGACTAAAGAAGGTGATAATTTGTTTGTCTTTATCCTCTACCCCAAAACTCCTCACTCCTAGGATGCTCATTTTCTCAATCTTTGACATTTCTGCAGAGCTGCTTCTCTTCCCAAGTCAGAAGTGTAAACGTTCTAAATCCTGCAAAATAAAGGTTCATGAAAGATCTAGAAGGCAATAATCACAGCCCTTCACTGAAAGCTGACAACATGCTTACACAAGCACAAAATACGATGAATATCTTTAACACAGCTAAGGCACTTCAGTTTCCACTCAACGTAGAGAACATAAGAAGGCAAAGCTCTCACTTGTTTTAAACTGAGAAGCTAATCCACCCCAAGAGAAGTGCCATGCTATTTATCATTAAATCAAAAGCAACAGCCAGAATTCCCCCTTAAAGAAAAAACAATGGCAAAAAATCCACATCACAACCCCCCCACACACTAAGCTTCTGCTTCTCACAGAGCTGCACTCAAATTTGGATGGGGCATCCAGAATTACCTTTGTCCTAACGTAAGGGGGAAGCAAAGAAGCAGCAGCAGCCTTTACAGCCCATGTGCAGACAGGGCCCAGGGGATGTGCAGGGCTGGGAGCTGCCCCCGGCATTGGCTGGGGTAACTGATAGAAGCAACTCCTACCCCCAAGCCCATAGTAAACAGGTACATTTCAAGCGTGTTTATTTCACCTGCGTTTCATAAGGGCCCAACAAGCACTGCTCAGTCTGCTCCCACGCTCTCCTCGGGGCTTTCCCTGTCCTCCCGCTATTCCCTTAGGATTCTCCCTGTCCCCCGAATCTCTCCTCAGGCTTTCCCTGTGTCCCCACTGTCTCCGCAGGACTCTCCCTATCCCCCCCATCCTCTCCATTCCACCACTCTTCCCTGAGGACTCTTCCCTCAGGGCTCCTCTCATCCTCCCGTTCTCCCCCCTAAGGGCTCTCCCCCGGGCAGGACGGATCCCAGGCGCCTCCTGGGCCTCTACACGGCAAAGGCACCGGCGGTGCTGGTGGTGGTGATGGTGGGGGCAGGACCAGGCAGGCTCCATTTCCTGCAGAAACCTCAGTGCCGGGGCAGAGGTGGGCAGCGGGAGTTCCCCGCCCGGAGCTCCGCGCTGCAGCGGGGGTGGACATTTTCCAAGGGAGAAGGCGATGGACTCGCCGCGGCAGGGCGGGGGACGCCCTGCCCTATCCCACCGACCGCCGAGCCCAGCCAAAC
>VWZX01007460.1:1619835-1640057 GCA_013399015.1 Galbula dea
CCCTATCCCACCGACCGCCGAGCCGAGCCAAACCGAGCCGAACCAAAACAAAACCGCAACCCTCAGCCCAGTCACCTCCGCTCGCTGTCCCGCGCTCCCCAGCAGCCACCGCGTCCACCGCCACGCCCCAGTAATGATCCCATCCTGCCCCGCCCCGGTAATGATGAGCANGTCACTTTCCCTGTAGGGTCTGAGGCGTGATGCTGAGGGACGTGGTTTAGTGGTCACCTGGCAGTGCTGGGTTAACAGTGAGATTTGATCTTCGAGGTGTTTTCCAATAAAACCGATTCTATGATTCTACAACCCTAGCAGCAATCAATGTTACGTTTTGACATATTCTACCATCTACTTCAGAGGCTTTTAGCTCAGGTTTCTCCCCAAACGACTTCTAAAAGCCAGCACAGCAGAGAAGCCAGTCTTCACTAGCCCAAGTTGGGTTTTATGTGTAGCTTAATGCACCACTTTATGGAGAATTGGGGGAGTGTAGATTTTATCATCCCCGTTTTGAAAGCCCAGCTCAGCTCCACAGAGACCTGACTGTCTCCCCATGAGCCAAACCTTTTGTCTCCCTTCTGAATCTCTCTGCAGTCCACCTCGTGGTTTCAGATGCTTCACTAACTCCACCAGCTCCCTCTCAGTTTTTTCCTTCATTCCTTGACCCTTTTTTAACCACTTTGATACCTTCCTGTACTTCCTAGGTGCTGCCAGTTCTGATTTCACTCTACCTTATGGATGCAAACTCTTGACAGACGAGGTACTTGCACTCGGCTAGGAAATGAAACTTTACAGATTGATCTCACTTGTTTCTGCTGCAGTTGGGTGCATGGCATTTTACTGGGAGACACTTATCCTAGGTTCCCTTCAGACATTCTTTCCATTCTCCTCCCACATACCTCCCATAATGTAACCACTCTTTCTTTATTCAAATTTGGCAAGACTCACTGACACTGTGACACAAAGAGCTGCCATGGTTCTGTCCATGGGTGATGGATAGAAGTGTTCCATTATTAACAACCATCTTCTGTACCTCATCCCTCTCCCACATCATACCATGGGTGTCATCAGTTTGGGACAAAATTTGTCAGTATTTCAAAACCAGCTAAGGCATCGTTGGTGAGTCAGATGCTGGTGACACCCCAGAAAGTTTAGGTTATTGGCCAATATAGCAAAAAGCATTTACTCCTTTAATTCTTGTTAAATATAACAGAATAGAGACTCTACTAGCATATCAGAGGGTGACATGCTCCTGCCTATACCAAGAATTTGAATAACAAATAAGAAAACTACCACTATTCATGAAACAGAACAGAGTGCTCCCTTTGTAGCCACACTGTGGGAAAGGGAAACCTTTCAGAAGATCTGCTTTTCTTCTGCCTAGTTTATCAGAGAAGCTTTTTATCCCTCTTTCCTGGCCATACTTCCTCAGGCAAAGGTCCATCTTCCCCAGCATCCTGTCTCTAAGAGCAGTCAAATGCTGGTTTCCCTGAAGGGCTGCATCTGTTGTGTTATTCCCCATGTGCTCTTCCAGGATCCAGACACTTTCAGCTGGGACTTCTCCTGGGTTTTTGGATGTGCTCTGCCAATAGGATGCTCTGGGAGCCCAGTGGTAAAAGCCTTTTCAAGAGCTTTTTCAGATAGGATCAGAAGATCCTTTCGAGAGGGCTGGGTTTTGTTTATTTTTTCTAACCTCTAGTTATACTTCCCTTGCTGCATACTGGGGCAAGAATAGGTATTTTAATATTAAAAGAACGATCTGCAAAGGTTTATTTTAGCAGTGGTTTCAACAAGGCTTGAAGAGATCAGTTCACAATAGGCTGTATGGAGAAGTTAAGCACTGGTGGGCACCAGGTCTCCTCTGGCTCTGTGCCTCTCAGGCAGATAGCTGTGGAAACCTAGATGACTTTTCTCACATTGTTGAGTGATTTGTCAGATTTTGCTGGAAAATTGTAACCTTTTAATGAGTGACTGTTACCCTCTCACAATCCCTTGCCAGGCATCTGAAAGTAGCAGTTAGCCATCTAGAAGCACTTCAGTATTTGTCAGTACAGAGTTTTTCCACTGCTGTTGAAGGACACAGGTTTTCACTTGAGGCTAATTTCTCCCTTTAGTGCCTACCATACTTTTACTAATGGTTGTGGCTAATCAAGCCCTTGCTCTTCCCAGCTAGATATTATATGCTGAATTTCACAGCAGAATGTGGATGAAGGAGGAAGGCTAAAGAAATCAAATGTGGTTCAGTGGTGCTAGGGTCTGGGGATGGCTAAGAGTGTGCTATGATTTTTTTACCCCACCTAGAGCTGCAGTTTATGTTAGGCAATCCTACTGAGCAAAGGCTGTCACAGCACTGAGTGCAATGTAGGAGCAACTGCAGTTTTCAGATCTCTGTCTATCTGATAATGTGAGGCACAAAAAGCAAGAGTAGAACCACATAAAGATGTGTGTTACACAAGGAATACTCCTATTTCCTGTGATGAGCTTTTGATAATCGTGTAAGAAAATGACATCTCTTATCCACCGAGGTATTTTCCCCTTATTTGAGGTCAGAGGGAAGGAAACCCCCAACCTGTCCCCACAGAAGCATCCCACAGTGCCTATAATAATTCACACTAGTTCTTGTGCCTTTTCCTATATGAGAAAACTTTCCCTTTGATTTAATATTCAAGGTGTACATGAGTATATATAAGCAGCGTCTGATAAAAAAGCATAAATCAAACATAGCTTTGCTGGAAGCAAAAATGCTGTTGCTCTGTGTCTTCATATTGAGTAGCAGCTTCTCTGGCTCAATGGGCAGTGCAACAGAAGAATTTCAAGTAAACTTCAAGGCTCTAGTGAATCTAGCAAGCAAGGAGGTGGGTCATGATCTTTTCTTCTTCATTTTCTGCAGATCTTGGGATGGAAGGATAAAATTGAGGCTGGGCTAGTTTCAGCTCTGCTTTGCCTGCTCTGGGCTCTCTTTGCTAAGGTGGTGATGCTGAAGGCTCTGCATCTCAGCCTCCCTTCAGAAGCTGGCACTGCAATTGTCTCCCCAAAGGAAGTTCAGAAATAGCAAACCTGATGAAGATGATATGTAGTTTGAGATGCTTAACAACGTGGCAGTCACTTAGAGGAGAAAAACCTTCTAACTCTGTTCTCTTTTCTAATATTTTAGATCTTTCTTCCAGTCCCTGTTGAGAAATTTCAGGTAAGACTTTTAAACTTTACTTTTTCAGATAAGACTTCTTTCCCACCCCCAACTTTTACAGCCTCTTTATTACTGTTGTTGTTAATCATTTTGAAAATGATGATGCTTTGCAACAGCTCTTGAGAGAGATCTTCCTTGGGATCTTTTTTAGTCTAAATCTAGATCTTTATTAGTCTAAATCTAGATCTTTAGTAAAAAAGAAATCCCTCAAAAAGAGAATAAATGTGCTAAGAGTATGTTCATCAGCAGTTCTACCAAACTCTGTCAAGTTCCTTGAATACAAAATGTTATGGCAATAAATAACCAATTCCGAGAGCAGAGCCTCTGACTCTTGGTTATCCTCAATCTCAGTACTTCGACACTCAGGCTGTCCTCAGCATGACTATCTGAGGTGCAGACCTTGAGTGTGACCTGCTTTCATCTGGAGCAGAAGATGGTGCCTATGGTTCATAGTGGAAAGACCAAACTGTTCTCATCTCTTGGCCAGCAGACGAGCTGAGAGCTCTAAGGCGATTTACAGGCATGGCCAGTTATCACCACAGCCTTGTGGATGGGTGGTTTGCAGCCTGTGGTCTGCAGATCTCTCCAGTTCTCTGAACTGAAAAAAGGGTTCATGAAGAACAACTAAAAAGAGGTGGCCTGTTCCTGAGAGGTCTTATCTTCAGGAGAAGAAAAAGTTTAGAGGCTGCAGCTTTCAATAAGGTGAAGAGCAGCCCTTGCCAGAGAGATGAGTGCTGTGCTTCTGTCCTGCACAGGGTTGGTAGCCATGGAGGACAATTAGCAGATCTAATCTCCTCAGGCTGCTCAGTGTGGTTTTGATAAAACTGCAACCTGGGTTTTTTTCCCTTTCTAATGGCTTTTATTTTTGATGCTATATGCTTTTTTCCCCCTCTCCTGCTGGAGATTTTTATCAAATCTCAGAAAAGAAGAGAATTTTCCTTGCCCTAATTGCAGAAAAATAGGTTCTGTTTCTGCTGTGTGTGCAGTTAGTGACTGAACTCAGTGAAAGAGAAAATCTAACTCATTTGGTAGAATATAATCTTATTGTTATTTGATATATCTTTTATTTAGTGCAACCATGTTCCTTGTCACCTTAGAAGAACCATACAACAGCTGAAAGCTTACTCTAGGAATGATCAAATGAGAACATATGTTTCTCTGATGGAGAAAAACGTGGAGCACATCATCTCAACATTAAATAAAGCCTCCTCAGTAAGTTCCTAATTTATAGTTCCTTATTTATAGAGTTTGAAGAGGTAAAAATGTGATATTACTGGGAATGGGCTGCTCACTTGTTTTCAGAGCAGGATAAGTAAATCAACAAGCAGGTCAACTGCAGTCAACAGGAAGATTTTGATACCATCTCCATACACTCTTAATTTCACATTGCAGCATGTCATGGTTGCTACTTAACAATGGTTTTATATCAGCTACTTACCCAAAATGCATGGCATCTGGATGGAGGTTAGTTTTCTGGAAGATGCATCACCATGAGGCAAATACTGGGCTTGTCTTAGCCAGCAGATCAACAAGAAAAGGCTCAAAGCCACATCTCAGTGAGCACAGCCAGCCAGGAGGAAGCATTCCTGATTCCCAGCAGTCTTCTTTCCATTCATTCATGAAGATCTATCCTTTCTTCTGACTAAAGGTCACCTTGAAGAGCCACCAGCAACTCTACAGCAATATGCTCACCTTGCTCTCTCCCTAATGATCACTGCTGTCTGTTCTTGTTACTATTCCAGAGACCTGAGAGAGACAGCTCCTGCCCAGTGATCGAGGTGCCTCCACAGAGAGCCCTGAAGTCCTACAGGAAGTTCTTTCAAAGGCTGCATGAGCATTGCTAGAAACCCTGCTGATGGCTGCTGGCACCCAGCTCCTCAGAGACATCTTCTAGCCAACACTAGAGCCAGTTTGTACTGCAGAGCTGCCACAGAGATAGCACAACATCAGCACGAATGGTTTGTGTCTGTGTTGTCAGATATTTATGCCCTGGTGCAGGTATTAACATATTTATTTAATTTATAGAGTGCTTTTGCATCTGTACAGAGTCCAGATGGTCAAAGTGGTCCTGAAAGGAAGGGAAAATGATTCATTCTGCTGTGGGGTTTGTGACAGCAGATCATATTTACCTGAAGATCACCCCAAATTTATTTTCAACCCATGTTATCTTTGGACTCTATGGCAAAGAGTGAACAATTTGGGTTCGTTGGCTCAGTACCAGGCTAAAAATAAGACCTTGAGCAGGTCTCTTGGGTTACTGCTGTAACAATAATTGTATAAGAAACAACAATGGGAGCAAATGATGTCTAATTTAGGCTGGACTTGAAGTTTTTTCTCAGAACTGCCTTAAACTGCATTTTTCCATGAAGTGAAGAATGTATTTGTGAGTTACTTTTCTTAAATAAAGATATTACATTTTCCTAGAACCTGAAGTGTCAGAGAAAACCTGAAGAGAGGGGGAGACCTCACTTTTTCCAACTCCCTGAGAGCAGGTTGGAGCCAGGTGTGGGTTGGTCTCTTCTCCCAAGGAACAAGTGAGAGGACAAGAGGAAATGGCCTCAAGTTGTGCCAAGGGAGCTTAGGTTGGATGCTAGAAAGAATTTCTTCCCTGAAAAAGTGGTTAGGCCCTGGCCCAGGCTGCCCAGGGCAGTGGTGGAGTCACCATCCCTGGAGGGGTTCAGAAACATGGAGATGTGGTGCTGAGGGCCATGGTTTAGAGGTGATCTAGCAGTGCTGGGTTAATGGTTGGATTTGATGATCTTAGAGGTCTTTTCCAACCTAGATGATTCCATGATTCTATGAAAGTGACACTTAAGCTAACATATAGAAGTGTCTCTTGGCTTCCAAATGAAATGCAGTAGATTCACTGAGCTGGCTTTTGGGGCACAAAGTCATTTGAAGACCTGCCCAGCTAGGTACTGCCTAAGCTTAAGCCAAAGATACTCAGCACAGGTGTATTACTGGGAAACTATAGACCCTCACCAATAAAGTAAACCACACAAATAATTAACTTGAGCATAACTATGCCCAAGGAACCACCAGGCTGGTGAAGGTCCTAAGATAGACAAGAGTTGAGAAGCAAAGCAGTGAAAGGGTGGAACAGCAAAGCGATTCCCAGCTTGGTGCCTGAGAACAGGCAGGATGAAGCCAGAGACTGCTACGAGCAGAGTGACAGTGGCTGATGCCTTGGGTTGTGAAACTAATAAACTTTAGCTGGAGGGAATAAATACAGCAGTGAAGAGAATACACAAAGGACAATGGCCAGGGCCTTAGTCACTGCCGGAGCTTTAGCAAGAGCCAGCAACAGCCAACCACTGGATTTGGAAAGAGACAGACATGAGAAGGTAACTCTCTAAACAGTGCTCCTCTGACGCAGCTCCTGAGGAGAGGACAGTGCATTCCTGGGCTGCAATGAGCTGGGAAAACCAAGCCATGCAGAGGAGGCTTGAGAGCTCCAACAGCAGCCTTCAGGAGTGCCCGTAAGTGATGCACAGCTGCTAGCTGAGGCAAGGCTGGAGAGAGCATCTGTTGGTTCTTTCATGCTGTGGTTCATTCCAGCTTCCTGCATAAAGCTGGAGAACAGCAGCAGAGTCAGCACTTTACCACACTGTTTGCAGGAACTATGCAATCCTAATTGAGAAATAAAAACCTTTTCAAGCAACCCTTGCTGAGTGACTGTGACCTTATGAAGCTCATGCCAAAACCTCACCTTTCCTTCCAAGCCATGCCAAGACAGGTTCAAAGTGTCAGCTCTAACATGCTGTACCTATAGGTGGGGATGATACTGCTCACCCATGCCAAGCTAAACCTCACCAGGAGAGCACAGGTCTGACTGACTGCTTAAAAGACCTCACTGGAGCTTAATTAACCAATTAAGCAGACGAGATCTCCAATTACAGCCTATTTTAAGGCAACCTTGCATGGCTCAGCTCATAGCTACAAGAGCATTCTTCCACTGTTCTCATTACCTCGTGGTGGCTCTGTCCACTCAGGCCAGAGCACAAGGAAACCTGTTTCATTTCCATTTGATTTTCCTTCCTGCACCAGTGCAGGCCAACAGAGTCTGGAGCACCTGTAGTTCTCATCTGATGCTATCTGCTCTTCAGAAAATGTTGGGTCAACAGTTGGATTTGATGATCTTAAAGATCTCTTCCAACCAAAACAATTCTGTGTGTCTGTAACACTAGTACCAGGATTATGAGACAATTTAGAGACCTTGGGAGCATTGTAAAGCACTCTGAGTAGGAAAAGTGGATTTTTGGGTGCAACATCTCTTTGCCATCTGACCAACTTATTGAGAACTCATTTCAGAGGAGAAAGAAAAGGATCTGCTTCAACCCAGAGTCATCAAGGAGCATGGATGAGGTTTTTAGGAGTTCTAAGAGAGAAAGGCTGTACACAGAAGGGCAGAGGAATCATAGAATGGTTTGGGTTGGAAGGGACCTTAAAGGTCATCTAGTCCAAACCCCTTGCACTGAGCAGGGACATCTTCTAAGTGACAAAGTCAGGAAGTTACAATCTGGCTGTGCAACCTTGGAAGTTCACATCCAACATGCACACTGCTGTTCATCCCTGTGATAAAGAGGAAAAGCCTTAAGGCTTCCACTTTTGAAATGTACAGGCATAAAAATAACCCCCCCAAAATCAACTCTGGGCAGAGCCTGCTTCCTGGGAAGGTCTCTGGCTGAAGGCAGAGGGCACCTGCACCCAGGCAGCATCCTTCTGCAGAGCAGGATGCGTGGTGGAAACTGAAACCCAGCATGTCACTTCCACAATAAAGATCAGAAAACAAGGAAACAAATCACTAGAGACTGGATTGTTTAAGCTGAAAGAACAATACTCAGAGGTTTCTGAGCTCCTGCCAGTCTCTCTGGCTAGGGAAGCCAAAGGTGTCTTGCTGTAGGTCACTTTGTGCCACTGGATTCAGTTGGGTAGGTTCCATTAGATGAAATGATATGCTCATACTGAATAAACCTTCCACACTAGACTAAGATGGCAGAATCCAGTCAGAGCATCTCTGCTAGCACAGCCCTGAGCCAGGCACCTCTGCATGGCAGGGCCTGATCTCCCCAAGCAGAGTTAAATCCTTTTCTCCCCTGACAGATCTGCTCAGATATTGAGCAATTCCCCAAAGCTGTCACTCCCCTGAAGCGTCGTAGAGCTGTAAACAGCACTCCTCCTCACAGCCTGTTTCCTGAGAAAAGACTTGACTTCTATGTAATTTAGGTCAGGACCAGTCTTTACAAAACTGCTGAATTTCCCTGGCTTGGATGAGGATTTGGATGAGGACTGGAGCAGTTCCCACAGCAGAGGTGCTCCAGGAACTGCACTGTGGGGTAGCAACGCTTTGGGATGCTCTACTCACAAGGACAAAGGCCAGGGGTTTGTCTTTTATCTCCATGAGTTCTCCTTGTTGCTGGAGCATCCCAGCCTGCTTCTGCACATCTGCATGTACCTCACTTTACCAGGGGCATGCACTGGTGGAAGGCACCAAATAGCTCCATGTTCAGTCCCTAACTGACTGTCCCTAGTCCCTGACTAGGACTCCAGGCTCTCTGCTAGTGATTCTCTTTTTGCCCTGATCTGGCTTTTCTCTGTCTGTTAGAGGTGAGAATATAACTAAAGGTTAAACCAGCATTTACAACCCCAGGGGATAGGTTAGTTTGGGGTCAGAAAGTTTGCCAGGAGAAGAGAAATATCCATTTCAGCCATACTGCTTTAAAGTAAGTCACCAGCAAAAAATATCGAAGCAGAAGCACTGTGAGAAAGCATTTCAGAGTGTCCCTGCAGGTTAGCACTGGGCACTGCTGGGGCCACACCTCAAATCCTGGGTTCAGGTTTGGTCCTCTCACTCCAAGGAGGACATGGAGGTGCTGGAGTGTGGCCAGAGAAGGGCAAGGAAGATGGGGAAGGGTCTAGAGCACAAGTGTTGTGAGGAGCAGCTGAGGGAACTGGGGTTGGTTAGCCTGGAGAAGAGGAGGCTCAGGGGAGACCTTCTCACCCTCTGGAACTCCCTGAGAGGAGGCTGGAGCCAGGTGGGGCTTGGTCTCTTCTCCCAAGGAACAAGTGATAGGACAAGAGGAAACAGCCTCAAGTTGTGTCAGGGGAGCTAAAGTTGGATGCTAGAAAGAATTTCTTCCCCCAAAGGGTTGTCAAGGCCTGGCCCAGGCTGCCCAGAGCAGTGGTGGAGTCACCATTCCTGGAGGGGTTTCAAAGCCCTGGAGATGTGGTGTTGAGGGTCATGGTTTAGTGGTGGCTTCTCAGTGCTGGTTAACAGTTGGAGTTGATGACCTTAAAGGTCTTTTTCAACCTGTGATGGATTCTGTGATAATAGAAAGGACAGTGGGTGGCTGGGAACCCACCCTGCACCACTAACTCACCTCATCTCTGGGCATTGGCTGGATCCAGCTGAGAAGGAAGCAAACCCTGTGGTCCTGAGCAGCTCTGCTTTCCCAGAAGTGGTCAGCAGAGTTGGTCAGGAGTTTCCAGAAACCATGGTTCCATCTTCCTTTGTGGCTGCAGGTGGAATCCATTCAGGGCCATAGAGCATCTGCTGAGGTAGGACATTCAGAGATGTCCAGAAAACAGTTATCTGTATCAAATGAGACACAGCTTTTACTGATGAGGATAAGTGATGAAATGTAGTTTCCATGTGGAAGGTTACATTACTCAAAAGCTGCCCATTTATTAATGAGTTGAAGACTAAGATATGGTCTCCAAAGCCCAACCATCTCCTCACACATCTAGCCTGCTCTTTCAGATAAGGGAGGAAGAGGACACAGCAGAGTCTGACACAAATGTCACTGTGCTTTAGGCTTCACTTGACCCCCTCAAATTTGTCCCATTTACCACCAAAACACCCACACAGCATTTCCCAGTGCCCTTGGGCTGCACCTCCCAGCCAGCAGTGCTGGGGCACCAGAGGACACCCACTGGACACCCCTTGGACACTCTTTGGACTGACACCTCAGGACAGGAGCAAGGAGGGGTAGGTGGGTGGAATCTCAGAAGGTTCCTCCCCCTGAAGCACCCCAAGTGTTACCTGCACCCTGCAGTGCTGCTCTGCCCGAGTCCCCCACCTCCTCTGGGACACATCCCAGCAGAGGAGCACAGGTAGCTTCCAGCAGCCATTGGTGTCTTCAGGGGACAGGTGGCCCAGGAAATGAAGTCTGTTCCCTGATTGTCAGGAATTACCTGAATTTTGGGAGGCTGGCAGGTTGGAGAGGCAGAAGCCTCTGCACCACATCCACGCTGCAGTAGGTGCTTGCACCAGTACAGAGCCTTATCTGAGCATCAGAACTTCAGGCTTATCTAGATGAAGGAGCAAAACCAGCTACTGCAAAGAGTTGCAGCTTCCACTTAGTGGTGCCAGCAAAAAGATGCTACTGAAGGCTGACAGTAGCACTTCAGAGCTCACTAGGTCCTCTGTGTCACATCAAGGTCACCTCCCCTGGGCACTGCAGTGTTGCCAGTTGCTGTGGTTTCTGCAGAAGGCTGCTGTCTGAAGAGCAGCCCCAGAGGGGAGCTGCTCAATGTTGAGCAAGAGCTTAAGGCTGGGGGCAAGAGGCTCAGTGGTGCCCAGGGACAGGCCAAGGGGCACTGGGCACAAACTGGAACCCAGGAGGTGCCACCTGAACAGGAGAAGAACCTTGTTTGGTGTGAGGGTGTTGGAGCCCTGGCCCAGGCTTTGCAGAGAGGCTGTGGAGTCTCCTTGTGTGGAGAGATTCCCAAGGCAGCTGGAGATGATCCTGGGCAAGCTGCTGTGGGTGCCCCTGCTGGAGCAGGGGGGTTGGGCTGGATAATCCCTAGAAGTCCCTTACAACCCTCACCATGCCAGGGGATTCTGGGATTCAGTAAAAGCTCATGCTAAATCAAGCTGAGCATTAGTCTCACCCATGATAGGCATGCTGCAGTGCTAGACTGACTTACTCAGTTCTTACAAGGCACTGACAGATCTATCAAGCTGTTAAAGCAAGCAGCTACCCATGGGAATAGCCATTTCTCCATGCAGAGAAGCCCTTGTCCCAGGGGATGATCTCAGCCGGCAGCTCTGGCCTCACCAGCACCTTGCACAGCTTTTAGGATAGTTTTGTTTCCACATTTGTAGCAGCATCTGATTCCTTTTTCCAATAACATTCCTAAATCACCCATCCCCTGAACATTGCTTATCACACCCTGACTGCTGCTGAAGTACTTCATCAGTATCAGCATTCATGAATCCACTCAGTTACATTGTTCAGTCACTTCCTTACCCCAGGAGTCACTTTGGCTTAACCCAACAGTTTGGATTTCCACTTGCTGTCTTTTTCTGCTGCCTCCAGGCTTTCTTCAGGAATATTTCCTATTCTTATTCTGATTCCCACTGCTATTCCTACCAGTTCTCCCAGTGTTTGTGGTACTTTTGCTCTGTTCATAGGTTAAAAACCTACATTGCAGAGTCCAAGAGTTTTGGAGCATGTCACAAGAGGACAGAATGGTGAGAAACAATCTTACTCCTTTTGGAAACAGTCAAAGCCCTCCTGAATAATCAGCTTGTGTGACTGAAACATGCCACAAAACCAATCCATGTCATTCCTGGGAACTGAGAATCACCTCCTGAACCCAAAAATATCCAATATTTTCCAAGAAAAAACAACAAACCAAAACAACCCAACTGTATAATTCATACAAGGTTGTGAGATAACACTAGAATTCTTCAGAAGTGGTCAAAAATCCCAGAGGTAAAAGAGGGAGGAAAAGGGAAAGCCTGAGGCATGGAATCTGCTGCCAGGAACAGAAGTGGAGACAGATGTGCTCTCTGAAATGAGCAACCCTTGTGTGAGGAGACCCGAGGCAGGAGGGACCATGGCAGCATGGGCAACCTCTCATGGTGGTGTTGGGAACCACAGTGGCATGGAAGGGACCAACCATTGGCCAAGGAAAAGGTGAAGAATAGAGATTTCCCATCACCAGCACTGAGGCCTCTGCAGAGCTCCCAGCCAGGTGCAGGTGCAGAGTCCATGTTCCTGCAAGGATGTGATCCTCAAAGCTTTGGGATGACATCTAGTTGCAGATGTCCCTGCTGACTGCAGAAGGGTTGGACTAGATGACCTTGAAAGGTCCCTTCCAGCCCTAACCAGTCTATGTTTCTATGAATGAACACTTTACCAACCTGCTGGGCTTCCTCCTTGCTGGCTCCTGGCTGGCAAACAGGGCAGCAGGGACACCACTGCCCCAGCACAAAGCCAACTTTGGGGGCCCTGGCTGTGCCTGCAGGGTCCAGCCTGAGGTGGAGGGGACATCTTGCATCTCCTCCTTCCCCACCCAGATGGAGCCACTTTGCTGTGGTCCACCCTCCTGCTCCAGCAGGTTCTCTAGCCTGGTGTCTTCCCCTGCTGGAAATAACCAAATTCTTACGAAATACCTGCTTTTGGACAGAGCTTTTCCACAAGCATTGCATAAGCATTTGCTCATTCTCCCTTTCTAGGCAGTGCTCCATATATATTCCATGGGGGTTTTGGTCAGTTGTGGGTTGGTTTTTTTTTTGTCTCTTCCACCAGAGTGTCTTCCCTCTTGCCTATCAGAAGATTGCTGTTATCAGGGAAGCTCTGATTTCCAGAGAAGTGCTGTGGAGACAGCAACTGCTTGGTCATGCTTTGTGACATTCAATATTTTAGTGATTTTCAAATTAGAAGACCTCATCTTTATCACCTTCTTCAGAGGAAATGCTGACAGGGTAAGAAGTGTGCTCCAGGGTTAAACATCATATTTACTGGAACTTTTCTCTTCCAGAAAGTCTCTACAAATGACCTTTCTATCAGCTGCAAAAATCAACCTAGAGAGTAATTTCCTTCCTAGAGAGAGCATAAAATGATAGAGGACTGGTCCAGAAGCACTGACAGGTTCTCTTAGCACATCAGGAGGATGAAGACCCGTCTCTACCTTCTCCTGCTGGCTGTAGGCATCTCTGCTGCTACCCAAATGAGCAGCTTGGCTGAGCTCCTGACATCGCTGGAGCAAATGCTGCAGGCAGTGGCAAAGAGCACCGGGGTAAGTTCACTCTCCACTTTTCTAGTCTAAAATCTGACAGACTGAATCCTCTGCTCTTAAATACTGAACTCTTTGGAAGCCAAGCAATCTGTTTATGTGTCATTTTTGTTTTATTTACACTCTTATTTCTTTATACTGTTAATGAAGATGCTACTTGAAAAAGCTTAATGAACATATTCTCTTTCAGAATCTGAGGATTGAAACTCCAGACAACATAGATGTAAGTAAAACTCCTTTTTTTGTTTTCACTAGGAGTTCTAGAACAACTTTAATAAAATTAACTTTTCCCATAAATTTAGTCATGGGAAATTGAGATGGAGTCTTTTAGGAGATAACAACTTTGAGACTATCTGCATTGAAGAGCAATTACTTTTGATGTAGCTATTCTAAGATAATGTTATTAAAGAAAGATATTAAATATTATTGTAAGATATAAAATGTTATTCAACAACAACTAACTTTTAAGTCATAGCCAAACCTGCTGTGATCAAAGTGCAGCCAAGGACATCAATGATTGATTTTCTGAATGAGCTTTTGAAACACAGGGCAGTTGGAAAGGACAGAACAAACTTGGTCACAGTTCTTGTCCCTCTGCAAAAATACTTCTTTTTAGCTTACTTCCTTTAGTTTCCTCTCAGTAATGGCTTTTTACACCTCCTCCATAAGTAGGGGGTTATCTACCACACCGTGTCTGGAGTTAATACCCTGAGAAGAAGACACCAGCTGAGCAAGGTCTGTCTCAAAGCTCACATTCCTCTTCATGCATTTGCATCTCCAATAGATTTCTCCTGCTCCCTCTCAGCAGAAAGGCTCTTGTCTCTGTGAGCTGACTCTAAACAAGACCCTCTTGATGCAGATGTTACTAATGAGGCTTTTCTTTGACGTGCATCAGCTGGAAGCTCAGTTTCAATGTCAGATCCCAACCAGGCACAGAGCTTTTAGGACAGTGGTGTGGCCAGATGGCTATGTATGGGAGTGCAACCTCAGGTGTTAATCTACCACAGGAGCAGAATAATTTGTCTGTAAGCTAGCTACAGAAGGGTGGTTTTTGGTGGCAAACCCAGCCCATTACTTGTAAAGGTGTGAAGTTCCCAGCTCTGTCCTTTCTCTCTGCATCCTGCCTGAAAGAGCTCCCTCTTTCCGGGCTGGAGATTGGGCTGGGTTTAACCTAAGTTTTAAACAAAGAAGTCAGACCCAGAATCAGCAGTGTCAAACATTGCTAGCTCTCTCATTCCTTTCCCTGCTGAGGTCCCCACTGGTGCCACCACAGCCCCCAATGCCAGTGCCTGACTCCTCCAGGGAGAAGAGCAGCTTCTTTCTCACCTGTGCTGTGGATACAGAGAGTTGCCCGTGCCTCTGCCGTGGTTGTTCATCAGTGCCAGAAGTGAGCAGCTTCACAAGCAAGGCTGTGGGAAAAAGGATCCTCCTCAGCATCCAGGAGGGAACACCAGGAGACCACACACTGGTTGAGAACATCCTGGGCACAGTTCTGGTCTTCACCTTTCCTCTAATCTTCACTGATTATTTTTTTGCTTCATTTATCATCACTTTCTTCTCCCAGTACTTCTCAAGCTGTTTGTGCTGCTGAGAGTTGTGTCCTCTCCTTTCCTTCTCTGAGAGTTTAGCTGACCTTCCAAAACAACCCTGCACTGGCAAGTACAACATCATCACTCTTGGCTCTGACTCCATCCCCTGTCCTCTCTAGACTTTTCCTCCTCCTTGCCAGGACCATAATGTCTCTGAGACAAATGCCAAGTCTTGCCTCTCGGAGGAGGTGCGTGGCCACCCTTGGGACAAAAGAAGGCAAACAAGGCTGGGAGCTCAGAGTGTGACCAACATCCCCATCTCTCCTGGCATGCAGGTGTCAGTAGCTGCAGAGCTTGTTTGGAGCAGTTTCAGGTTGATTTCTTTCGTTCATGTTCAGGGAGCTCTAGCTTCTGGGACAGAAAAAGCAACTCAGATCCAAAGCAGAATTATCCACTGATGGGAGCAGGTGGAAGAAATCAAACCAGTCTTTAGATGGCTGCAGAAGAGGCAGGACTAAGCCTTGGGAAAATGATATGATTCAGCTGGACATTACAAAACATGCACTAGCAGAAGCTGCTATCTGCCAGGTTCCTGTCTGCAGACTAAATAAATGTGCAGACCAGTGAAGCATGTTTGTCTGAGCCTCTTGCAAACAGGAGCCCAGGAGTCAGGAACGATCTGTGTGCCACCCAGACAGCTGGATGGAACTCAGGATGGCTTTTAAGAAACTCCCTGGAGTTGATGGTTACAAATGACTGCATCTCAGTTTTGCTCTTTCTTCCCTCTCAGGATGTGAATTGTGCCAGTGCAATCTTCGAAGGGACAGAGCAGCTGAGAACTCACCCAGCTCTGAGGCAGTTCAGTGCCTTCTTCCGCAACTTTGAGATACTGAAGGACTCCCTCGCACCACACCTGCCAAGAGAGGTAGGAATTCCCTTCTGGTCTATCAGAGCTGTAATAAACTGTGATCCAAGATTCATAACTCAGCCCTTATGTCTACAAGAGAATCATTTTTGTACTTGCTTGTGCTGAGTACACAGAAGAAATCCCCTTCCCTTCTCTAGCCTTCAGCTTGAGCCACCTCTAAAATGACAATTCCCATCTGTGACCAGCACACTTAAGGTTTAAGGAGAATCATACCATCTATAAAATGACTTCAGGATGAAAAAGCTCTATATAATGGTTACATGTGACATCATTTCATTGTTTTAATTAACTTTCCAGGGGGAGTGTGACACAGAAAGAAGAAGTGCAACAATATTTCTAGCAAAGCTGAGGGCATTCATCTGGAAAGCGTCACGAAAGACAAGAAGAGCATAGAGTTAGACATTTCTAGAGTTGCTGTAAACTTAAACAAGCAGTAAAATGTTTTCTTTTTGTTTTTATTTCCTTTGTGTTAAAACCTGAAAGGGCACATCTTCAGTTTCAGTGGAACTGCTTTGCATTTGATGTGTCACCCCTGAAAGTGTTGAGGATGAAAAGTTGCATTGCTTGATGAAAACTGAAAGGCAAAGCAAATGCTGCAGGAGATTATGGAAGGACATGGTTAGGCATAAAATCTTGTGGGTTTCTCATGAAAAAGTCAAATTAATTTCTGAACACTCCCAGTAAGGCTGAATCCAGGTGGAGATGAGCAAAAGCAGCTGGTCCAGACCATTGCCTATCAATACTGATTGATGTATCAAGCTGGGATATCAATATATTTCCTTTGCCTTCCTTTAAGACCAAGGTGGAGCAGTGTTGGGACACACACACAGCACACACTCTACCAGTATTGGGGAATTAGAATTTTTTGGGTTTGAGGTCAAATATCTGCTGGAAGGTTTTGCTGGTATCACTTCTCTGGAAGAGCCAGAACCTGAGTATAGCCCAGGAAACCAGTACACAACTGCTGCTGCTGCAGGAGGTGATTTAGCTCAGGGAAACTGGTATGGCTATACTGGGAACACCTCAACACTCCAACATCCATTCATCAATAGAAGTATTGGACAAGCAAGACTGTTTTAGTGCAGAGCTGGCTTCATCACTGCTCTGAAGCCAAGGAGGATGAACTACATCATAGCTCACACAATATTCCACCTCTCAGGCTCTGCCTGAGCTTCACTATCTGCCTCTCTATCACTCACAGCAAGGAGTATGAGAACACTGCTCACACAGTTAGGATCACCTTGGTTTGACAGGCTGAGAACTCTGCCCAAAGGCTTTTACAAGCACCAAGAAACACAACCTGATGTTTTCCTCTACCTGCAGCTTTGGTAGATCAGATTTGTAGAATTTTTAGATGAATCTTAGAGAATTGATGTTTTTTTTCTAGAGCTATTGGTGATGATAGGTTAGCTCAGTATAAATTTATTTCTGTGGTAACAGTTAAATTATATTACATTTTGGATATGTATTTTGGATAAAATATTTATTCTGTATTTTTACTACTTTTAATAAAGTGAAGAAATGTTTCTCTCTGCCTTTTTTTCCCCCCCCCACAATTTTCTCCCAAGCTACTCCCACACATTGAGCAAATCTAGTTATTGTAAGATCTCAGATGGTCAAGGAAATTTGACCTTTGGGGTGAGTGACCAAGTGCATTGCTAGAAGCTATTTCTAGTGATGCACAAATTAAAAACCAGAGAGACCATGAGAGCTGAGCCTGCATGTTTGGTTGTACTTTAACAGAGCTGTTGAGGAGCTCCTACTAGAACTTGGACTGATCAGCCACGGAGACCTCCGTGGCTGGTTACAGAAAAGCTTACAGCTTTCTCTCCCTTCTTCTCCACCATTAAAAGAGAGGAGAGAATCCAACTAACAATCTAACTGCAGAAGCCGCTCCAGGTGGTGGCAATGTCTGAAGCTTGAAGCTGAATGGTTTTTTTTAGGGCTTATTTTCAGATGCAGACATCTGCCAGCATCTTGAAAAAAGCATCCCACACCCTGACTGCCTGACTCAGCCTGAGTGACTCCAAGCAGTTGGGGGTGAACACGCTGCAAACAGAGGAAAAAAACAGCTGGTGAGGTTCCTGCTGTAAAATAAAGACCTTTCAATAAATAAACAAGTGTCTCCTCCTCACACCTGCTGCAGCCTTTCCCATTCACAAATAGACATTTGCAAAGGAAGTGCCTTTGGTGGAAAATGTTTTCCACCTTCTCCTGGAAGCTGGAGGCTGCCACAATGAGAGCATCCGCAGAGCTGTCCTGATCCACACCTCTGGAGCACCAAGCCAAGCAGAACCTCCACCAAGACACCAAAACATAGACATAAACAGAAGATAAAAAGAGAGCTTTAGAGGAAGTACCTCCCTAGGGAGTTTCCTCCAGCTTGCTGGATGATGCTCCCATTTTTTTGCTATTAAAATCCCAGTGTAAATGCATTCCTTTATAAAAAAAGTAAGTTTTAAACAGAGGAGCAAGGAACAAGAAGCAAATTGAGGAGAGATTTTTGGTGGGAGGCGAGTTCCTCCAGTGTCCTTCTAAGCAAAGAAGAAGCTTCTTGCAAAACTTACCAATTTTGACACTGTAAAGGAACAAAAAAGAATCTGAGCACCAAGGCATTTGTGGGCACAGTGTTGCCAGGTGCTTGATGTCCTTTGTTCTGAACCTCCTGAGTCTGGCCCATCCTGATACAAGGAGACAGCATTACTGCTCCTTTCTCAGGTGCCTCCCCAGAGACCCCTGCTGAAACCTGGGTGAGAATCTTGTGACACTGCAAAAAGAAGTAGAACATTTTCTTGTCACATCAGTCCTGATTTTCCCCCCTGGTTCCAAGTGGGAGATCAGTTACTATCCAATTTTTCTGAAGGAAAAAGGTTTTTTTCCGTAAGACGGGAGAAATAGGGACGGTCACCAGTTAAAAAAGGATTCATCAGCAAAATTATTTGGGTCAGACATTGCTCGAAGACTTCTCACTCCCCCTGCCTGCAACCCTGTCTCCGGAAGGCAGCAGCGGAGCAAGTTCCCAGAGAGGAGCAGGAGGAAAGCCGCCAGGCTGCTGACAGCAGGTGGCAATAGGAGACCAGAAATGCAAGAGGCAGAGCCCCCGGGGAAGGCAGGGCTGGGCTGGATCCCACCAAGGCATTTCTGGAGAGCTGAACCGTCTCCGGAAGCAACAAATCAGGCGAAGGAGAAGGCAGCACTGCTCCAGCCTCCAAGACCTGAAGGTGGTTGCAGAGGATGCACAGGCAGCCCAGCAAGGTGTCAAGAGAGAAAATAAATTAATCATTTCTTCCCTCATGGTCTTTTTTTTTTTTTTTCTATGCAGTTTTGGGTCTCCCCCTACAAGAAGGATAATTTTTCATGCCGAGGGTGGTAAGACCCTGGTGCAGGTCACTCAGAGGAGTGGTAGATGTCCCATCCCTGGAACCATTCCAGATCACGTTGGACCCTGGGGTCTGAACAACCTGCTCTTGGATCACAGAATCATTTAAGTTGGAAAAGACCTCTAGGATCACCAAGTCCAGCCACTGACCCAACACCATCATGCCACTAAACCGTGTCCTTCAGCACATCTCCATGGCTTTGAGCCCCTCCAGGGATGGTGACTCCACCACTGCCCTGGGCAGCCTGGGCCAGGCCTTGACAGCCCTTTTGGGGAAGAAATTCTTTCTAGCATCCAACCTTGAGGCCATTTCCTCTTGTCCTATCACTTGTTCCTGGGCGAAAAGAGACCAACCTAGCTCCAACCTCCTTTCCTCTCCTTGCAGATGTCCCTGCTGACTGCAGAGGGGTTGGACTGGTTGACCTCAAAAGGTCCCTTCCAACCTAAACCATCCTGTCATTCCATGTCCAACCTCTCTCATCCCATCTCCTGGCAGGGGCTAGGACACAGCCACTGCCCCTTCTCCCCATATCCCACTCACCCCCCACCCCGGGTGGCATCTTCCTCCATTTCAGCCGGTAATTTAACGGCTGTGAAACAAAGGCAAGAGCTTTGTGGGGCAAACTAGACCGGAGGGTGCTAATTACTTCTCTTATTAGCAGTGCACAAAGGCATGGGGGGAAGGGGAAAGGGGAGCTCCGTGCACCCCACCCCCCTCCAGACCAACCGGGGGCTGGGGGATTTCGTGAGGTTTGTTTTTTGGGGTGGTTTTCGGGCAGCGAATGAAGACTTGGCCGGTGTCCCCACCAGCGGGGGTCAGCGCAGCGGCATTCCGCTACCCCGGGAGGGTTTTTCCCGAGCCGGGGACGGGGGTTTCCCGGGAAGGGGGGTGGGAGGTGGCTGGAAGTCCCAGCGCATTCCTAGCCCTGAGTCACTGCCAAGCCTGGGCTTCCCCGGCCAAACCTACCCCCCACTCCGGGCTCCTCTGTCCCCCAACCGCGATCCCTCTGCCAGCCCCGGGACCCCCGGAGCCCGGCCCGAGCCCGGCCCATTCCCGGAAGCGGCTCAGGCTGCTCCTTGCGGTGGGAAACCGAAACTCAACGGCGGCTGAATGGGGGGAGAGAAGGAACCGCAGAGGGAAACAGCAGAGGGAAACGGCAAGAGAACTGGTGAAAAAAG
>VWZX01007460.1:1640470-1679510 GCA_013399015.1 Galbula dea
AAGGACAAGAAAAAGGGGAGGAGAAAAAAATAAAAAGGGAAATCCCACAGCAGCCCCACTGTACCCTGTGCTTCCCCAGCCTGGTTCCAGTCCTGCTGACACCCAGCACGCAGGACCTTGTCCTCAACATAGCCCCAGCTGCCCTCTCAAAGTGCCACCAACACCTCCCCCCCTCACATGAAAGGGTAACTTCTCCATTCCTGCCCATAAATCAGCAATTCTGCCCCAAAACTGGCCGGAGGCCTGCGGGGGTGACTGTCACGTGGCAAACACGAGTTGGGTGTCACCTCCTGCTGGCCCCAAAGGAGAGGGTGGCTGTGGGGCAGGGATGGTCACCCTGCTCTGAGATGTTGGTGACCTCCATCAGAGGGTATTAAAAAAGGGTAGTAATACAAACCTGTGCTTCTTCCAGAAGAAATAGCAGCCACCTGAAAGGGGAAGGGGATGTATTTGGACATTTCCTAATGTCCAACCTGAACCTTCCCTGGCACAACTTGAGGTCATCTCCTCTCATCCTATTCCTTGTTCCTTGGGAGAGGAGACCAGCCCCCACTTGGCTGAACCTCCTTTCAGGGAGTTGCAGAGAGTGAGAAGGTCTCCCCTGAGCCTCCTCTTCTCCAGGCTAACCAACCCCAGCTCCCTCAGCTGCTCCTCACAATACTTGTGCTCTAGACCCTTCCCCACCTTCCTTGCCCTTTGGACATGTTCCAGCAGCCCAATGACATTTGCAATTTGTTTCAAGGTTAACAGCCAAGAAATAACAGCAATTAAAAAACAGGAATAAGACTCAGATTTTTTAACATCTGTTGCTTGCAGCACATGTTTTTCACCCCTTGCTGTGGTCACCCTGTGAGGTTCTTGGTACCGACCCATTCCCCTCCCAGCTCCTGGGGCACACCAGCAGCAGGTGCCCCAGCTCAGGCTGGGTGTGAGCCACCTTCCCAGTGTGTCCTGCCTCTGCTCCCCTGTCCCTTGGCTCCTGACAGCTCTAACAGGGCAAGCCCAGAAGCACTTTTCAAAATCTCTAAGAGCTTCCTTTTTGGCAGCCCCTTTGCACAAGGATGCAACTGAGCATTCCAAACAAAGCAGGGATTATTGATGTCCTTCCCGAGGCAGAGCAGAGGCAAAACACTCACAGGTCACTGCACTGCAGCCTCCAGATCAAGATATCTTCTCCTGGAGAGCTACAGTAAGTTCTCAGGGTCTCCCTGCTGCCCTACTTGTAGGTACACTGGCCCACTTGAGCCTGCCACCACCCACTCTGCTGTTACCCACCAGCATAGCATCATGGAAGTGTTATGGTTGGAAAAGACCTCTGAGATCACCGAGCCCAGCTGTTAATCCAGCCCCTCCAGGGATGGTGACTCCACCACTGCCCTGGGCAGCCTGGGCCAATGCCTACCTCATCAGGTAGGTCACCTCCCAGGATCTCAGGGCACCCTGTCTCTCCACTGCTGCCCCACCGTGCCCTTGGCCAGGCATGCAGAGAAGCTCAGGGAGGATGCTTGTAGCTTCCAGTTCCCACGTGCACCAGGAGCTTTGACCTTTGGCAGGGAGGCTCAGACTGCTGCAGACCTGCACCTTCATCAGGCAAACCCATCTCAGCTGCCAGGTGCTGCAGCTCCCAGGTCTGGAGAGCTCATGGAAAGTCCATGTCCTCCTGCAAGCCTGAGGGACAAGTAAGGAGTGGGGAAAGTCTGGGGACACAAGTCAAATTCTTGGAATTTCCTTCCCTTCCCACCAAATCAAACCCCGAATCTCCTTTTGGTTCAGTTTAAAAATCCACCATGCCATCTGTGGGGAGAACTCAAGTGATTTCAAGTCTGAGAGAGGTCTTTCCAATTCCAGGAAACCACGAGCAGCCCATCCCAGGATATACTTGCTGTCGCCCGTGGATGCGAGCGCTCGCTCGGATTACCTCATGCCAGCTGGGCAAGGTTTCAACATCTGACATTATTCACTCTCCTGCATGGGCTTCAACCAAACTTCCTTTCTGTAAGAGAGGCATTTATAAGAAATGGAAACAGCCTGCAGCAAGCCCTGGGCTCTCAGACTTATCAGCCAAGAAGCAGCTAGATTTCCCTGGTTACCCTTTGGAGTGCTGGAGGCTGATAGTCCAAATTCTGCTCCCCAAAAGGAGACCACTAACCTCTGGATTAACCCTTCCCAGACCACAGAGCTGGTAGGAGGGACTGAGTGCTGCCTGCCTGCACCTGACCTGGGACAGTTGTTGGGTTCTCCTTAGAGGGGAACTGTGGCATTCCTCGAGTGACAGTGAAGGCTCTGCGCCCATTTCACATGCCCTAGTTAGCTGCTCCAAAAAGAAATATCTTTTTTTTCCTGAGTGTGAGGGTGTCAGAGGAGAAAATGGGGAAGAAAATGGAAAAGGCTTTACATTAGAGCAGGTTTCTGTTAAACCAGGTAGAAATGAGGAAAAAACCCTTGCAGAGGAGGGTCTGGAAGGGGCTGTTGAACACTGGTGGGCATAGAAAGGTCATAGTACGGTGTTGGAAGGAAGCAGCCAGGGCCACGAGGAAGCAGATACGAGGCTTGTTTTCAACATGCTCCCACTCTTCCCCTCCATGAACCTCTGCTCCATCCTGTGGTTGTTCACTATCCTCATGCAAATACTACCTGGCTGTGCAGACCTCAGGCTCTGTTCCCTCCTGGGGCTCAATGCCAGAGGCAGGTTACTGGGATAGCCTTCAGTGCCATCTCCAGAGCAGGGATTCCCCACTGTAGACATTCACCTAGGGTTGGATTCAGAGTCCTGGGGAGGGAAAACCTTCAAAGCAAAGACTGCTGCCAACACTTGGCTTAATACTCAAGCTCTTTCCCCTCAAGAAACTAAGGATTTAAACCCCAAGGGTCATCTGCCCTATCCTTACCAGATGAGCACAAATGGGTGCCCTGGCTGCTCTATGGTACATACCCTAAACGAGGTGCTATGGGGTAGCCCTCTCCTGCTGCACACAGTTGTGCTCCTGCAGCATTTCATACCCTGTGGGAAGGGCAACCTGCCTCTCACTCAGCTTGGGAGTCCTGGGCTGGGAAGTTATTAGAAAGCTGATAAGAGCCCTGCACTGCTGCTCTGGCATATGCACTTACCTGGCTGTGAACATGGCTCTGGAGCACCCACTTCTGCATCTATCTTTGCTGGCTTTCCCTTCTTCACCTCCCAGCTCCTCAGAGAGTATTTCTGGATGTTTTGGGTTTGCCTAGGGATGAAGTGTGGAAGGTAGCATCCCCACCCAAGGGTAAAACAAGGAGGGAAGGGTATTGCAGGGATAAGGTGGAAAAGGTGCTCCTTTTGCACTGCCAGAAAGCCAACCTGCTCTGATCACCCTGGCACCAGGCAAAGTACCCACGGATGAGAAAGTCTGTGCCACTTGTCACCAGGGAAGAGCCAGCAGGGCCTTCAGCTGGAGGCAGCAGCTTTGGCTGACCAGTATGAAGAACCACTGGCTGGAAGATGTCCATTGCAGGGTACCCAGGGCTCAGTAGTAACCATCATTTAATTCCTAAAGCACAGGAGTGAAGACACCTTGAGCTACTCAACCCAGCCTAGCAGCTGATGGAGCAAAGAACCATGTCAGAGCCTGTATGTCCAGCTCATGACCCTCCCTTCCTGCAGGCTACACCAGGAGCTCTGTGGCCTTTACCATATGGTTTATGCTTTGTAGCATTCCTTGAAACATAGTCTTCCTAGGAGCACCTTATTCCAGAGCACTACTGGCTGAGGTGGGGAGGTGCCTGGTATAGAATAAACACCACCTGCTGGAGCATCAGTGTGGCATTTGATTTGCTTTTAAGTATTATTAAACATTTCCTCTATATTAGGAAAACAATCCCAGACTTGGGATCTCCTTGGGTCAGGCAAATGTGATAAAGCACTCCAGTGATCCATTTCCCTGTGCCTCAGTTTCCCATTAAAACAAGAGAACTGGCAAATCAGGGGAGGAGTATAAAAAAGGGGGAACATTAGAAGGTGTTCAGAGCCAAAAAGCCAAGCAGGTATCCAGGATAAGACTACCCTGAAGTAAAGCCAGAGCAGGGCTGCAGCTCTGCAGAGCACCAGAGGTGCTGGCATTGATGGCAGCTCCTGCTGGCTGATAAACTGGGTGGAGCAGAAAGGCTTTATGGCCAAGCACTTATTGCCCCTGGGGTGTGTGGTTTACTCCTTGTCCATACTTCTCTGCAAGTACCTGTACATGTAAATTCAGGTGCATATTCTTCCTCCATTAAGTGAGCTGCTGGAATGACTGCAAGTGCAGTGGTATGGATAGGGGGAGGGGAAAGGGGTTGGGTTTGGAAGGAGAAGGCTCTGTAACCCTGGTGTAAGGAGAGTCTGGCACAGAATAACATCAGGGAGAGACAAGTTATTTCCTTGTTTCAGGTGGGAGATAAAGAAGCAAACAAACACATGGCATCCCAGCTTGGGCAAGTCCTGCTCCATTGAAACTGGCTGTGCAGATATGAGACAGGACACAGCTGTAAAGGTCAATCAAGTTTCACTGAGTAGGATCCAAGTTGGCTTCCCCAGAGGAAAGCAGCAAAGATCTAGGGCCAGGATTGTTAGCTTTCCTTCATGCATTTCTATTCTAGGTCTATACAGTTGGTGCCTGCTGCCAAGTTCCTGACCATGACACAGACTAAAAATAGCCCAGTAAGGATCATAACAGTGCTGCTGAAGTCAGGTATCAGACAAGTGACTGTTCAAAATGTAGTCACTTGAAGGGTTTCAGATACATTTGGCAGCCACATACCTGTTGGCCCATCAGACCAGGGAGCTCACTTTGCCTCAAAGCTGGCTGAGAGGGTGAAAACAAACCATGGGAGCTTAAAGCTTGAGAAGGAGCAACCACATGATCTATTTTTGATCAAGATTTTGGTTGTACAAGGGATGTTGTGACTGGGTTTGCAGTCGACCTTTGCATTGGAACCTCAAATACCTTTGCCCTCTTTTCCAGGCTACTTTTATGTTCTCTCCTGTTACTGTAGATTTCTGGACTCCTTATGCTGGGGTGGGAAGCTATGCCCTGCCACATTCCATGAACTATAAATGTCCTAGTGCTGTCCCTTCCTTGTCTGTGTGCTACCCTCCTTAATTATTTGTTTAGCTTACCTCAGATGTTGTCCCTTTCTCTACACTGGAAGCTCCCTGGTGAACAGTGCCTCACCCAGCACAGAGACCTGCCTGGAGGATACCACCACCAGATAAAGCATCAAGCAGACAAAACAAACCCCGAAACCACAGTTTGGAGAAAGCACAGGACATCAACAGAGTGGGTTTTTTTCTGCACTTAAATCCAAGTTTGGACTTCTCTTTAATCTTTGTGTTGAAAAAAAAGGAGAAAATTTAGTGGTGCAGGAGGCAGTGTGATAGTGTCACTCTGTTTGTCCTGGCTTCCTCCCTCCCAACATTACCTTTCCATTGCATGCGACTTCAAACCTACCTTGAAAAAGAAGTAACTGAAGATGCTCTGATGTTCTGCTGACCTAAAGACACCTTGAAGACATTGGATGTGACTCTAATCTCACTCCCATCCAGAGCCTGTGGATTGGAGAGGAACCCTGATGATTTCAGTAGCTTTCATCCTGCTGTGATTTCCTTTCTGCTCCCTTTATCCACGAGCAGTAGGAGAGGACAGAACACCAGGGATCACCCTTTGTGTCTCCTAACACAGTTCTTCCAGGTCAGCTCAGCCTGACACACAGCCCAGGCCAGGGGAAGACAGGACACATCCATCCCAAGGTTTTGCAACTTGCCTGCATTGCCCTGCCTCCAGCCTTTCACTGCCATGGGGGATAGGCATCATATCACTTACCCAGGGCAGACTCGTGCTGTGAAATCAGAGCATTTGTAAGCCTTCAACTCCTTTGGCAAAGTGACTGAGACTGGATCTCAGCAGGGAGATTTAAAGGAAAGCACTGAAAACAGCCTATGCTAGAGCTGTGAGTAGGCTGAGGGTTGCCCTTTGGCTGTCAAGGCAAGAGCAGAACAAGTCCAGGCAGTGTTCATGGCACCACTTCTCACCAGAAAAGCGGTCTAGAGGCCAGACAGGGACCTGTATCACTGTCTATGTTTAGCCTCTATCTAGGGTTAAACTCTAGCAGTTACCCTATCACCTGATGACCTCTCTCCAGCAGATCAGGAAAAGGAGAGAAGACCCCAGGCTGAAATGAAAATGGCTTGAATGAAACAGCCAAACTGATACCAATACCAATAAAAAGGATATAAAGTTATACTCAGCCCAGTGAAGGTACAGCAGTCACACTGAACAGGAAAGCAGTCCTCAAGAGCAGCAGAATGCCAAGAAAACCCCCAGCAGGATCACAAGAAGAATCCTCTCTTCTCCTCAGCAGACTTTCCCCTTATACTGCATGTGATGTTCATGGTATGGGATACACCTGGAGCCAAGTCAGCTCAGCTGTCCTGGCTGACTCCAAACTGCTAATAGCCTGCAGCCCATCGCTGGCCTTTAATTCTGTTCCAGAAGAACCAGGGGAGTCACAGACTGGTCCCCTGGTTTGGGTGCATCACAGTGTGCCCAAGAATTGCTCCATCAACTCCACTGGCTGTCATTCAATGAGTGTTCCACCCTGGAATGCAGCAGCACACTCCTTGCATGGCTGGGAGGGCTCATGCTGATAATGAACAACCCATTGTGTACTGGCCATGAAAGTACAAATGTGGGGGAGATACTCAGGAGCATCACTCACAATCTTCCCATATCTTCCTTTTCTATTGATGCCCTTTCTACAACTCACAACTGTTCCTTTTACCCAAGTCCTTATCATGTCAGTTGCTCAAACTGCTGACACTGAATAAATGAAAATACAGTTTTGGCCTCCCCTGTTTGTTAGTCCTGCTGCCAACAGCCAAAGTGTGCCCTTTGGAGCCAAAACCAATGCTGAGTCCTGCAGCAACACTCAGGGGAACTGGGCTGCCCAAAGGCAGCACTGGGACTGGTTACTCAACACCCCCCAGCTGGCTGAGCTCCCCCCCGACTGCAAATAGACTTGCACCTCATTCAATTCCTTTCCTAATTTATGAGGGTTGCTATGGGCTGGTGGAAAGTCTGCGAGGCTACATGGTGCCCAGGATGTGCATGAACAGTGTCTGTGCAAGGGGACCACAGGCCAGGGCTCAGCCCTGAAGTGGGACAGGGTCTGCAACGCTCTGTGGAAATGGTGGCTGGATCCCTCGGTAGGACATGGGCTGGATCCTTCTGCTGGGCAAGGTCTGGATCTCTTGGTGAGAGGGGAGCTGGATCTTCTAAGGGGTTGGGTGCTAGATTCCTAGGGGGGGCGGCAGCTGGATCCCTTGGTGGGATAAGGGCTGGATCCTTCCGTCGGACGGAAGCTGGTTCCCTCTGTGGGGATGGGGGCTGGATACCTCACAGGAGGAGTGCGGGGCCAGGCTATGCAGGAGCCCGAGCCCATCCCCTCAGTGGGGTCCGGCTCAGCCCGTCTCGACGGCGTCAAGCCAGGTCGGGCAGGGCAGGAGCCGAAGGCCATTCCCTCGGTGTCAGGTCAGGCCGGACAGGAGCCAAAGCCCATCCCGTCGGCGTCAGGTCAGGTCAGATGAGGGCGGGCAGGAGCCGCAGCCCATCCCCTCGGTGCCGGGTCCCCCTCCCCGGGCGGGGCGGGGCCATGGCGCTGACAGCAGGGGGCGGTGCTGACAGCAGGGGGCGGTGCTTCCCCCGCGCCTCTGGTGCTACAACAGCGTGATTTCCCCGAAATGATGCTGGCGGTGGCAGCCAATGGGAAGCTTGGCCGCCCCTCTCGGAGCCGCCGATTGGCTAAGGCGCAGCCGGGCTCGGGCCGGCGGGGAATCCCGGCCGCCGCCGCGTTATACCCGAGGGCGCGTCCCCGCGGGCGGCAGAAGGCGGGTGGGCGGGCAAAGAGGAGGGAGTGTTGTGTTCATCTTTCTCTGCTGCACACCCACGGCACAGGCTTTTGCACGGCTCGACACTGCGCTATACTGCATAACGAGGTAGGTTCTGGTGCGTCCCGTCGCGGAGCTCGTCCCCTGGTTTGCTCGGCACCGGGTGAAGGAGCACCACAGGGGTCTGTAGGAGCAACCCGGGAGGTTCGGAACGTCTTTGCTCGCAAAGAGACACTTTGACGCCGCTGGCAGTCGTGGGGTGGGTTTTAAGTATCTTTCTAGACCCTTTGCCCAACCGACGGGAAGGAACGGGACGGTACCGGCCGTCCGCCCCAGTGCCCTCCGGGCAGGGCACGTCCAGGCGCGGCTGCTGCTTTGCGGCTCAGCCGAAGGCTCTGCTCCGCTGTTGAGTTTGTGCCAGCGCCGAGCCCCGGGGCTGGATCCGGAGACGGGGTGGGAAAAACCACAGCCCTCGCTAGCTTCCTTCTCCTCTTCCCCCGTTAGGCAGCCTCTGGGCCGTTGTCCTGCCGTTGCGCGTTGCTGGCGAAAGTTAGAGAAGTCTTGTCTGGGAAATCTTAGGCTGTTTGTCGTGAAAAACAAAGAAACAAAACAAAACAAACCCAACAAACCACAAACAGGAAATTATTTCTGCGGAGGAAGGGCTGGGAGGACTAGGCTGGCTCCGGAGCGCTGCTACCGGGGCTGGGGGCGTTGCTAATTGGGGACCCCTCTGCAGCAGGGCTGGCTATCCGTCCCCCTCCTTGCGCAATTTAATTACTAATTAACTTTTGTAAGGTGATTGCGGTTCGACGCTCTCTGTGGCCGCGGACAGGGGTCCCGCAGCAGTCCCAGCTCCCGGGAGCATTGCGGTGGGTCCCTGCCGAGACCCTTTCTAGGCTGCCCTTGCCTCCTTAAAGCTCTTCTCTGCAGCCCAGCACCCACCCCTGCAGCCAGCCCCCTTCCAGGATTCCAAACCTGGGGGGGGGGTTGGGTGCTCCCCTGCCCTCCGGAAGCCGGTGGAAGAGACTGAAAGGGAGTTTAGCGCCTGGAAAAGTAGCTTTGGTCGCGGCGGCAGCAGTTCATGCTCACGCTACAGACGGGAGAGGGGGGAGGACGCTGCAGAATGGTTAAAACAATGATAAAGCTGTTCCTGACCTGTTCCTTCTACCCTAGACAAGATGCCAGTGTCAAGAATGCGCATGAGACCCTGGCTGGAAATGCAAATTAATTCCAATCAAATTCCAGGACTGACATGGATTAACAAGGTGAGGGTCATTTATTATTATTACTTTAGTATTATTAATCATCTTTGTTCTTAGATAACACTAAACCTAAGCCCAGATCATAAAGAAAGGAAAAAGATGGAGAAAATTTAGTCACAGAATGGTTTGGGTTGGAAGGGACTTTGAAAGGGCCAGTCTAGTCTAACCCCTGTGCCATGAGCAGGGACACCTTTACATGGAAGGATTATGTTTAAAAATCAGCTATTTTTGTTTTCAGAGAAGGTAGCTCTGCTTGGGACAGAGTCTAGTAGTTCCAGGGTTGGGTTTTTTTCCCCCTGGGAAAATTCCCAGGAGAGAAATGATAAAATAAAATCAAAGCAGTATGAACATGGTGGAGAACCAAGAAAATTCCAAGACCTTTTAAGTTCTCCTACCCACAGGAGCCAAGTCACCTCCTGTCCCAGCTGAGTAGCTACAGTTAGGCTCCCAGTTGATCCCAGTTTTAAGATTAGGCCGGGCAGATAATGCTGTGTTTTTGGTCCGAAAGGCACATCCCTGCTCCTGCAGCACAGGGTGAGATCACTAGGCTTAGTGAACTAAGTCTCTTCCTCTGAAGTCTCCATGTCCATCCCAAGGTGACAGTTAAGCTAGGACGTTTTCCTTGGGGTTCCTGCAGGATCTTGTGGGCAGCTTTAAAGAGAGGTTTTCTTCCAAAGTGTACCTAGAAAACATATGGCAGTTTATGACATACTAATGGATTAGATACAATGACTTTAAATGATTCTGGGATAAAGCTGACAATATTACTTACTTCTACAGTGTTGGGTTTTTTCCCAGTTCCATAAAAAGCCTTAGAACAAAACAGCTGCAACAATGGATGTTTAATTCAGATAGGGAGCAGAATGTGTATCAAATTCCTGAGCAGCTACTGACAATTCTCTGATTAAATCCAGCAGTCCAAACTAACATCTCATACTTTAATTCCAATCTCCATTGGTTTCACTTCAGGATAAGATGATGTTCCAAATCCCATGGAAACATGCAGCCAAGCATGGCTGGGACATGGAGAAAGATGCCTGCCTGTTTCGGAACTGGGCCATTCATACAGGTGTGTGTGGGCTTTGCCTCTGCAGCAGGCACAGGAGCAGCTCAACCAGCAGCACCTTGAGGCATTGTCTTGTGTCTTGACTTACACCTTGGGTAGTTCTGGTAGCTGTATGTCAGAGAAAATAGAAAATGGGTTTTCTGTTTTCTTTTGGTGGGAAGAGTGATGAAAAGTTAACACACTCACCCTCACTTCTTTCTTTCTAGGGAGGTATAAAGTAGGTGAGAAGGATCCTGATCCGAAAACCTGGAAGGCAAACTTCCGCTGTGCTATGAATTCTCTGCCTGACATTGAAGAGGTGAAGGATAAAAGCATCAACAAAGGCTCCAGTGCTGTCAGGGTATACAGGATGCTGCCCCCCTTGACAAAGGATCAGAAGAAAGGTAAAGGCTTCTACAGCTTCACGTGTTCTTAAATGTCCTGCTCTGTGTAGGCAGAGGTGTAACAGCTCTACTGATAGCACTGGTTGTTGCTGGGGGTAACAAATGGTTCACAGAATCCCAGCGTGGTAGGGGGTGGGAAGGGACCTCTGGGGGTCATCCAGTCCAACCCCCTGCTCCAGCAGGGCACCCACAGCAGCTTGCCCAGGATCACCTCCAGCTGCCTTTGGGAATCTCTCCACACAAGGAGACTCCACAACCTCTCTGCAAAGCCTAGGCCAGGGCTCCAACACCATCACACCAAACAAGCTTCTCCTTAGGTTTTCAGGTGGCACCTCCTGGGTTCCAGTTTGTGCCCAGTGGCCCTTGGGCTGTCCCTGGGCACCAGTGAGCAGAGTCTGACCCCAGCCTCTTGCCCCCAGCCTTGAGCTCTTACTCAGCATTGAGCAGCTCCCCTCTGGGGCTGTTCTTCATTTTATCTCAACTCCTTTAATTGTGCCCTCAGCATCATCAGGAAGTGACCAGGATTCACTGCTGCTCTCTGTGGTGGCAGAACTTGCTGAGCAGGCCTCAAAGCTGCAAGAACTCACACTCAGCCCTGCAGCCTTTTCTCACATTGATCTTATTTTTATTTAACAGAGAGGAAGTCAAAGTCTTCAAGAGAAGCAAGAAACAGGACCAAGAGAAAGGTAAGTGCCTGTAGAGGCAACTGAAGCAGCTAGAGGTTTTGGTGGTTTTCATGTGGGAACTCGTGTGTTCTAAGCAAGTCTTTCATGCTTTGCCCTTATTTTTGCAGTTGTATGAGGACATGAAGATGGAGGAGTCAGCAGACAGACTAAGCAACCCTCCTCTGCCAGATGACCACGGGAGCTACACCATTCACAGCTACCCAGGGCAGGAAGCGGAGGTCGAGAGTGCATGCGTCACCTTAGGTGAGACTCAGCTTTTAGCTCTCAGAGCAGAGTGGAAAGTGCCCTTTGTGCCAAGCCCACAATCTCTGCACCACATGACAAAGATGAGTCTTGGGGCTGGATCCTCAGATGGGCAGGAGAGACAGAGGGGCTTTTGGCTCTCCTGTGAGTGCCAACCCCTCCTGGTTCGTCCTGCAGACCTGTTGCCGTGCGAGGTGAGCAGCTCGCTGACCGACTGGAGGTCACCGATGGAAATCCCCATGGCTGACAGCACCAATGACCCCTACAAGCTCCAAGTGTCTCCCCTGGCTTCATCCTCAGAAGGTAGGTGGTTTGTTGTTTTTTTTTTTTTCCTACTCTGGTCTACTGGAGGCAGGTTGGAGGCAAGGCAGTGGGATGAAGAAGTGCCTGGGGCATCAGAAGAAACAAGAGTTGTCTTGATGGGTTTAGGTGTCTGGAGCTACCCAGCTGGCCAGGTTACAGATGGGCACATGGCATCTGCAGAAACAGGTGGCAGGACAGGACAAAGGGTGATGGTTTGAAAGTAAAAGAGGGTGATTTAGACAAGATTAAGGAAGAAATTTTTTCACACTGAGGGTGGTGGGAGCCTGTCCCAGGTTGCCCAGAGAGATGGGAGATGCCCCATCCCTGGAACCATCCCAGCTCAGGTTGTTTGGGGCTCTGAGCAACCTGCTCTGGTTGCAGATGTCCCTGCTGACTGCAGGGGGTTGGGTTAGGGATCCCTTAAGGGTCCCTTTCAACTCAAGCCATTCTGTGATTCTGAGTATCTGCTCATGGGTGAAAAGCTTTGAACTGCCATGTACCTTGCACACAAGGGCAAAGGGGCAGGCTCCAGCCCACAGGCTCAACCTGATGGCTGCAGGTCAGGCTGTGAAGTAAAGGAGAGACTTCTGAGCTGGGAAAACAAGACTGTGAGTTCCTGACACAGGTGGAAAGAGATGATGATGCCAGAAGCAGGACAGGGTTGGGTACAATACTGACAGTAGAGATAAACCACACGTCCCAAGGGGGGAAATAATAATAATTCCCATATATATGTCGGAAGAGTTCTGCTCTTGGGGTGCAGATCATCTGCCTCCTGCATACCAAGCAGGATCTGCTTTGGTGATTCTTGGGGAGATGTCAGAACTGGCTTGGAAGGGTCAGTTCTTGAAGAGCATCCATGATGAAGGGCTGTGGGGAGCCTGGCTCCTCACCCCAAAGCCACGAGCCCTTCCTTGGCGTCATCCACAGTGGGGAAGCACAGCATAGTGGTGGTGGATGAGAAGAGAATGTGAAGGAAGTTGTGTGGCAAAGCAGCAGAAGCATGAAGGCTACTGTGCAAAAAGCTGACATCTATGTCTTTCTTTTTGTGTGCTTACCAAACAGTCACAGATGAAGATGAAGAGGAAATCAGTTCCGAGATTCTTAAGGTAAAAACCAGCTCTTTAGTCAGAATAAAACTGGCCAAAGCTGCTGTCTGCAGCAAGAGAGGAAGGGAAGCAGCAGTCCTATACAAGCTGAATGCACACTTGCATTGGCCAAGACCCTGATTTAATGAGGGAGCTCGAAAAAGTTACATTTCCAAAGTCTGCTTTACAAAGAGGAGCTGGAGAGGTCACAGCCATGGAAATACTTCCACAGTGAAAGTCAGAGAAAGCTCTTGGCTACTGCTAGAAGCAGAGTTGTTGTATTAAAGTCTCCAAAGGCTCTTCAGACTTTCTTTTTGCCTGTCTCTCCACCTCTGACATGTCTGCTGTTTAGTCTGTGCTTCCAGACCTGTCACACTCCATATCCCACTGATAAGTTGAGGCTGGAATCACTGGAGCTGCTCCAGCCCTCCCTGCTTTGCATTATTGTTAACTGGGAGTTTTGCATAACTTAGCATGAGGAAATATCATTTGCCTTCTTGGTTACCTGTCCTCTAGTGCAGGGACAAGAATAAAACATCCCCCTCAGGAAGGAGGAGCAGTTTGTAAACCTTCTCCTTATTCTCTTCCAGCTACTTGAACCAGCCCAAGACTGGCATGCCACCAGTGTTGGGGGGAAAGGCTATCTCCTCAACGAGCCAGGCACACAGAGCATGTGCAGCACTTACAGCTACAAGGAGAAGGATGGAGAGGTCGACACAACCTCAGGTACAGACTCAGTTCTCACTCAGTTGTGCTCCTCTTGTCACTGATGGGCAAGGGTGATGCAGACAAGGGGCTTCAGACAAGACTGAAAGAGAGAAGAGCAAAGCAAAGAGAGGTGTCTGTAGAATCATTAAGGTTGGAAGAGACCTCTATAAGATCAAATCCAACCATTAATCTAACACTGCCAGGTCACCACTAAACCATGGCCCTCAGCACCATAGCTTTTGAACACTTCCAGGGATGGTGACTTCACACATACCTGTGTCCCAAGATCCCCAGGTAGCCTGTCAGAAAGCTGTAAGGACTCTGTTCAGGAAAGGACAAGGAGGAGGATGCCTCCAGGGAGAGGATACTACAGGTTTGGGGTTATACACATGGAAGCTTTGCCAGCTTTCAGGGTCTCCTTGGAACCTCACTGAAGAGCTTCCACTAGCAGTAGCTTAAATGGGACAGTGACAGTGTTAAGATGAAGGTATTTACTCACAACTGAGAAGCCTGGAGGCTTTTTGATACATTTATATCTAGATACACACAAACACAACATACCTGCACTGTTTTGCTCTTGCTCTGTGTGCTTCAGTACTCATTCTTGTTTCATTTTGTCTAGGAGAGCTGGAGTTCAGGTTCCTCGACCAGAAAAACAGCCTAGAGTTCTCCTGGCTGGACACAGTGAGACCTTCCATGCAAGTCATTCCCTGTGGCTTATAAACCCCTGGCATCCTCCAACCATGAACTGCTCTTAGGTAGCAACTTGGACAAGCCTGAAGAGAATGGAAGAAATTGTTTCTTACTGGCTGAAGAAAGTAGCTTTATATTCCATTTAACTTTTAGGCCTGCAAAGGTTAAGGAGAAAGACTCCATTGTAAAGGGAGAAGAGGACTCCCTTCTCCCTAGGAGGACTCCTGGCACCAAAGAGGCTCAGCTGCACCTTGTCACTGCTTTGGAAGTGAAGCTCTTGCTGGAAAGCTGGTGATGGGACCATAAGGATCTGACCTGGCTAGGTACTGCTGAATGGAACCATGTGCCAGAGAGCTGGGCAGGAGGCTGGATCTGTCTTGTGCTCCTGGTGCCAGATGTGATGAGCACTTTACTGACAGAGTGCTTGGGGGAGACACTGCAGAGTTGTCTCACTTTTGGTTGCTGCTTACCTGTGCAACACTGGTGACATTGACCTTAGTGACTATCCTTCCACTTAGGAAAATTGCACTAATTGGCTCTCTTGCCTTTGATTTTCTCCATCTCATCAGTTCATCTTCCAGATCTTTCCAACCTTCAACTGTGTAAAGTAGTTTAGACCAATGAAATGTGAAATCCAGTCCAGGCTTTGCTTCCACCTAGCACAGTTACCCAGGTCCACTCCTAGGACCTTATCTGCTCATAGCTATTGCCATATACTAGTTGAGGAGCTGCTGCATGACACCATTTTTGCACTGATAGGGGCAGAGCTCTCTATTTATACACTGCCTCTCCAAAAGCCCTCCTTGCACTCTGCCAGGGCCCCCCCAGAACTGTACACACCAAGCTGTGTCTCCTGGGCCAGCCTGTGCAGGAAGGTGAGGGATGGAGGAGGTTCTAGTCTGTCATACATAGCAATGGAATCACTAAGTCTATTTTCTTGTGTGTTTTATTTTTGTATGTAACTTCCTGTATATTTGTTTTAATAAAGAGGTTTTATACATGACCTGTGGAGTTTTTCTCATGGATGAGCTCTCAGAATGCATTCCAGGCTCCTTCAAAGTACCCAAACAGACATGCTGTTGACAGAGACAACTGCAAGGGTTTTTTTTTTTCCATGACTCATGAAAAACAATTTGCTCCTGGCTTCCACCTCCTCTTCCTCCCACTGCAGCTGATGCATGGAATCCTTCTGGTCCCTAGGTCCTGTGCAGATGGAGGCTAGTGGGTTTGTATCTACCATCATCTGTAAGTCAGGCCTAATTTAGAGCAGGGTTACAAAGATGGTGAAGACCCTGCAGGTGAAATCCCTGCTATGGGTTGTCCCTACCAGCAAGATGGTCACCTACTGTGAGAAGATCTGCAGTGAAGATCTGACCAACTAACTCAGCTCTGCCTAAAGAAAGCACATGTAGAATGCAGAAGGCAAGGGGAAAGCAAACTGCTTTTCCCCTTTGTGTTGTATTCACTTCCCATGCTTTCAGGCTGGAAAGGTCTGACAGAGAATCATAAAATAGCTTTGGTTGGAAGAGATCTTTAAGATCATCCAGTCCAGGAGTTAACCCAACACTGCCAGGTCTCCACTAAACCATGGCCCTCAGCACCACATCTTCAGGGCTTTGAAACCCCTCCAGGGATGGTGACTCCACCACCACTGCCCTGGGCAGCCTGGGCCAGAGCTGGTCAATCCTGTGCAAGGAAATTGTTCCTCATGTCCAACCTAAACCTCTCCCAGTGCAACTTGAGGCCATTTCCCCTTGCCCTGTCACTTGTTCCTTGGAAGAAGAGACCAACCTCCATGACCTGGCTCCAACCTCCTCTCAGTGAGCTGCAGAGAGTGAGAAGGTCTCCCCTGAGCCTCCTCTTCTCCAGGCTAACCAAGCCCAGTTCCCTCAGCTGCTCCTCACAACACTTGTGCTCTAGACCCTTCCCCACCTTCCTTGCCCTTCTCTGGCCACACTCCACAAGTCACTTCACTGTCTGGGGTGGGAGACAGGAGACAAGTGTGGCTGAGGCAGTGTCTCCAGCTCCAGAAGCACCAACACTGACACTTCCTGGAAAACCCCTGCAGTGAACAAAGCTGTGGCCTGGTGGCCTCTGGAGAATAGCTTCATTCATCTCCCAAGAGAGGACCAAGGAGACTGTCAGGCAGCAGGAGAGGAAGGGCTGGGACCCAGTAGCTATTTCCTACTGCCTTTGCACAGCTCTGCTGCCACTCAAAGTGCAGACACATGGGGTTTTCCAAAGGAAGAGGGGGAAAAACAAGTGTCCTACAAAGGAGGTGGTGGTGGTGGGTCTCAAATCTAGCACAGCTGAAAGGTTTGGATGTAGAGGAGAGGCAGATATGCAGCCTGGGGAGGGAGAGGCTGGCCAGGGTTACTGCCTGTTAGTCATTAACTAGTCCTATCTCTGAGACAACCCAGAGCAGGCACAGGCAGCAAACAGCTTCCTAGGGTCTCATCCTGGCTCTTGTGTAGGTGGCAGCAACCTTGCTGTCCCCCCCACCCCCAGCAGTCACAGTCCATGACAGGTATCTCCCCATCTTCTAGACTCCTTGAAGCACTGCAAGGCTGCAGGAAGGTCTCCCTGGAGCCTTCTCTTCTCCAGGCTGAACAACCCCAACTGTCTCAGCCTCTCTCCCCAGCAGATGTGTTCCAGCCCCCAGATCATTCCTGTGGCCTCCCCTGGCCCTGCTCCCCCAGGTCCCTGTCTGTGCTGTGCTGAGTACTCCAGAACTGGCCCCAGCACTGCAGCTGAGGTCTCCCCAGAGCACAGCAGATTCACCTCCAGCCAGGATCCCACCAGGTACCATGGCTACCAGAGCAGAAGCCATGGCTGCCTCCAACCAAAGCCACCCAAAATCCTGCACAGCAACTACCCAGTGCATATCTAGAGCAGGAACATTTTGTGCACAAGCAAAGAAATCACCCAGCACATTAGATCTGGGGCCTGGCCTCTGAGAGCCAGGGGATGAGCATGGAGCTGCTGGATTCTAGAGGCATCTCCGGACACCCAGGAAGGGGCAACATCATCATCTCAGTGTCATCAGCATGACCAGAGGAAACAGAGGTTGTTTAGGAACTGCTGCAGGTTTCTCACCCATGGGGGGATGGAGGAAGAAGGGGAACTGTCTATGAAGCAAACAGAGCTAAAAATAAGGTAGAGATTAATTTGCCCATTCATGCATCAAAAGGAGCAAGTTCTTCACAGTTATGCTCAGATACAAAAACCCAACACAGATAAAAGATTTGACCAAGATTAGAGGACAGAAGAAAAGAGCAGTTAGTGCCTCACAAGCAGGGAAGCCTCATGAGGGAGTGGGATTTCTCCAGCCAGTTGCTTCACTGGGTGAATAACTGCCAAATTCAAAGTATTTTGTTGTTGGTTTTGTTGCTTTGAACTCTTTGGGAAAGGAAAAAAAAAAAGCAGTGTGGGGTTCTCCAGCTCTGGGGCTGCTTAGCCTGGAGAAGAGCAGCCCCAGAGGGGAGCTGCTCAAGGCTGAGCAAGAGCTGAAGGCTGGGGGCAAGAGGCTGGGGCCAGACTCTGCTCACTGGTGGCCAGGGACAGGCCAAGGGGCACTGGCCACAAACTGGAACCCAGGAGGTGCCACCTGAAAACCTAAGGAGAAGCTTGGTGTGAGGGTGTTGGAGCCCTGGCCCAGGCTGCCCAGAGAGGCTGTGGAGTCTCCTTGTGTGGAGAGATTGCCAAGGCAGCTGGAGGTGACCCTGGGCAAGCTGCTGGGGGTGCCCCTGCTGGAGCAGGGGGTTGGACTGGATGACCCCCAGAGGTCTCTTCCAGCCCCTGCCATGCTGGGACTGAGTTTGCAAGCCCTCTATGGAGGTTATGACTACGAAACCCCAACTGAGATCCAGAGGGTGCTGTGCTGGTGCCTGCCTGGATTCTCCACTGCCCCTGGGGCTGGTTGGCTTTGTAGAAGTGACATTTCTTCTCCCAGTGCAAACTAAGGAGATCTTTAGGCTGCTTGTACCCAGAGAAGCATTGAGCTCTTGAGGATAAACCTCCTGCAGAGGCTAATGCAATGAAAATGGTTTGAAAACCTTGGCATTGGACTCTTCAGAACTTGCCTATCCTGATCCTGCTCTTCCTAAGCCCAGCTGGATTTCCTCTGTTGGAGGAAGAATTGTTCTCACTGTTAATATGTTCACAGCTCCACTGAGCTGGGAAGCATCTCCACACCAGCAGAGCAGGTCACTGGAAAGAGCTCAGAGCAATAAAAGGACCTTTTTCTGGGCAGGGTTTGAAGGGCAAGCAGCTCTTCCTGGTGCTGTGAACCTTGCCTGCCAGGGAGAGAGATCTATAGGCAGTGCAACTGTTATCAAAATAGAGATCACCTCTCTGTGGTGGAAAGCAAAATGAGTTGTGGTGCCATCAGTGGTGATGTGGGAACTGGATGGAGGGAGTGATACAGGCTTGGGAAGCTGCTGGAGCACAGCTCTCCATCACTTACACCATGCTTAAACCATCACTGGGCTGCAGCTTACCTGCAAACATTCAAAACAAATCCAAAATCCATCTTTAGTTTAAGCCTCCTGAAAAGAACAGGGCAGCCTCAGAAGCAGCCTCCCCACCTGAACCTGGCCTACAGCAACTGTGGCACAGACTTTGCTGCTGCAACATCCTGCATCAAGGCAGCAGAAGACCTTGGCTCATGCCTGTAGAGATTTGCAGTGCAGCAGAGGTGAGGATCATAGAATGGTTTGGGTTGGAAGGGACCTTAAAAAGAGCATCTGGCTCCAACCCCCTGCCATGGGCAAGGGTGCCCCCCACTAGATCAGGTTGCTCAAAACCTCAAATGACCTGGCCTTGAACACTTCCAGGGATGGGACACCCACAGCATTCCTGGGTGACCTGTTCCAGTGCCTCACCACCCTCTCAGTAAAGAATTTCCTGATATCTAATCTAAATCTCCCCTTTTTCAGTTTAAAACCTTTCCCCTTGTCCTCTCACTATCTGCCCATGTATAAAGTCTCTCTCCCTCTTCTTTATAAGCTCCTCCAAGCACCGAAAGGCTGCAGTAGGGTCTCCCTGCAGCCTTCTCTCCAGGCTGAAGAAGCCCAACTCTCAGCCTGTCCTCACAGGGGAGGTGAGGACATCACACACACATCAGTTAACTGCAGCTTGGCCTCCTGGAAACCTTTGACTTCCAAATAAAGACTTGTTGCTTTTTCCCTTGATCTTTATCCAAACAAATTGTTCAAGTGCTCTTCCACAACAAGAGGGGAGCAGATTTCCTCCTCTGTGGTCCTCAGCACGTTGCTCATCCTTTAATCACTCCTCAGGAGCAACACGTGAGCAGCTCAACACCTCCTTCCCTGAACAAACCTTTTGCTCTTGGGCTGCCCCAGCCTGGTGGTGGCACCTCCTGTGAGCTTTGCCCACCAGGCAGCAGGGCTGGCAATTACCAGGTCACCTTGATTTGCTATGGGGATTGAATCCTGATAACAGGGCACTTTTCCAGGCTGTCACATGATTTATGGCATCACACCTAGGATGGACAGCAGTGCTGCAGAGCAAAGGTATGGATTTACAACTGCAACACAGTGCCTTTGTGGTGCAAAGGCAAACTGCAGTTCAGACAGCAACCAGATACCCTGGGCTGCCCAAGCTCCTTCTCTCCTGGTGTGGAGCTGGATCATTCCTCCTGGCTGGTTCCCCAAGGGTCCATTTCTCCCACCTCCACATCTGTACACACAACAGAAGCAGGACAAAAACAACCTCTGCAGGGCAGAAATCTCTCCCAGAGGCTTTGGAAGACCAAGGGAAGAAGTGTTGCCTGTAAAGAAGTCAGGCTTGGAGCTTAGATGGGGGAAAAGCTTCCCTAGAAGGGGAGCAGAGCCACATTTTCATGGACAAATTGTATCCAAATTGCACTTTCTCCTACAGCAAGACCTCCAGTCCACTCCAGACCCTCTTCTACCACACCACTATGTTTCAGAGCTCCTTCTCCTCCCACAGTTTCCCATCCCCTTCAATATTCCTCTGGCTGTTGAGTTCACCCTGTCCCTCCACAGCCTTCCCACACACCAACAAACAAGGCACTAATAAAAGCATGTTTGTGCAGGCAGCACAGAGTGTGTAGCCTTAGCTACCTGCATCCTCTGTCACTCCTCCCTAACCTTTGGTCTTCTCTCTTCTGATAACACCAGGATGCAAATTCAGCTGCTGTGGTTCCCTGCCATATTGGGCTACAGGCTGCCACCTCCAGCACAGCTCCATCAGGGAGAGGAGCAGTTGGGAAGGGATGAGGAAAACTTCCTATAGCCCTTTCCAGAATCCAGGCAAGAGCATGGCATGGACTGCCACCAAGCTGCACATTCACAGCCCACAAGACCCAAGTCAGCAGAAACCACAGATCACCCAAAATCCTGGGAAACCTTCTCACCCCTCTGGATGATGCCTTCAGTCACCAGCTGGGTGCAGGCAGAGGTGTCAAACCACAGCATTAAGGACTTAGAACTGACAGACATGGACAAGTCCATGCTCATTCCACTGCTGACCAGGAGGAGAAAGCTCCATCTGAACAGGAGGAGAAGCTCCTTCACTGGGAGGGTGTTGGAGCCAGGGCTCAGCCCAGGCTGCCCAGAGAGGTTGTGGAGTCTCCTCCTGGGGAGAGATTCCCAAGGCAGCTGGAGGTGACCCTGGGCAAGCTGCTGTGGGTGCCCTGCTGGAGCAGGGGGTTGGCCCCTGGATGATCCCCAGAGGTCCCTTCCAGCCCAACCAAGCTGGGAGTTGGGGATTCTGCAGGAAGTCTGGTGGCACAGGGGTTGCTGACAGCTCTTCCCTGGCAAGCAGCACCAACACAACATGAACTATGCCATGGACTCTCAGCCATCACAGGTGTCCTCACCACCTAGTTTGGTATGGGAAACGTCACCCTGGAGAGCAGCACTCCTGACCTGTGCAGGGCTGGGACTCACTGTGCTGCAGGCATGTGACCACAGCAGCAGAGCACAGAAACACTGAGGCAAGCTGAAGTGCATGCAGCAGCTTCTGGGGACCTTCCAGGGGAATTCAACCTCAGCAGCTTCACACCACTGCCTGAGCAGAAGCAGCCACCGGGAAAGGGAAGGACTTTGTTTGTTTGCACAGAACAATGGTTAAAAAAAAATACATAATCTAGGGAGTGGTTAGAAGGCACTGGGAGGAGCAGGGGCTAATGGTCTGAGGAGCTTACCAGGGCTCACCAAACCCACACCAGCTGCTTGAGGAATGAGAAGGTCTCTGCAGCCACAGAAGCAGTGGGAACAGAGGTGCTGGCAGGCAGCAAGGGCTCAGCTCCAGCCTCCCTGGGACCCTTTGCTGGAAGGAGCTGCTCCATCATTGCCATCACCTTTTCACAAGGCCCTTGTAGAGAGGAGGAGGAAGATGCTGATCTTCCACCTCCTTTCCTTTGCTTTCAGTGCAGGACCCAGTGAGCTGAGAGGCAGAGGAGCCAGGTATTATCCTTACCATGGCTCTCTCCTTGAGGCTGAGGGGTGGTGCAGGACACCACCACCCCTGGGGTGGACACAGGATCCTCTCAGCACAACCCTACACTTACTCCTGCCTTCTCAGTAAGGCCCTGACAGGCTCTGGCTTGACTCCACTTTACAGAGTAACACCACAGGGGTGGCAGGAGCCATGGCAGTGACCTGCCTGGGGTTCAGCAAACCTCAGGCACCTTGTATCTGTGGAACAGGAGCCTCAGCACCAGAGGTCTGCAGGAAAACAAATTCACTGCAGTGTCAAAAACCCAACAAAACCCTTAAGAGCTTGGCACCTGGGACATGTCCTCTGCTGTTGGTACCCCAAGCCTGCATGTGCTGCCTCAGTGCCCAGTCCAGACTTCTGCTCTGGGAAACAAACTCAAGAAGTGGAGGTGGGGGAAAAAAAAACCCAACCCAAACCACAACAAACCCCAAACTGTGAGGTGGACTAATGTTGTACTTGATAACAACTTGCTGCCTCCTGCACCTCTGCTGAGCAAACCACCACTTCCTGACCTGAGGTGTCAGGCATGAAATATGTCACAGGCTGCAGCAACTGTCACCATCTGCTAGGTGACAAACAGAACTTCAGCCTTTTCTGGTAATTGATGCTTAAATCAGGGTGGGTCCTGGGTGGTTGCTTGTGAGTCTGTAGCTGAAAACCCATCTTGCCTGGGGAGGTGAAAATGGGTTTGGTTGGTTTATTTTGCTTTTTAATAGCCAGTGTAGATTTAATCTGAACCTTTTTCTGCTGAAGGATTTCTACAGCAAGGCTACCTGGAGCCTGCAGTCTGCTGCTGCAGAAGTCCCTGTGGGCATCAGGTAAGACCATACCTGACAAACCAAGACCTTCATTCCCTGGATGTCCTCTTTTTCTTACACCTAACATGGATTTATCCTTTCCTTCCACCTCACAGTCACCAACTGGGTGAGAAGCAACTCAAGAGTTGCTCCTGAGCCCATGGTCTGGCAGGCTGATCATTGCCTAAGAATTGGGCTGCACTCTTAGCCCTCCAAGCACTTATTCTACCAAGTCCATGCCCAACAAGTGTCTAGCAGACAGCATGGCCTGGGGCCACCAGGCCACATGCAGTGAAGAGAGGACAGAGCTCCATGTTTGGAGACCATTGGCTTTGCATGGTAACACTCTACCTACAGGAGCTCCTGGGAGGTCTCCTGGGCAAAAGCCACATGATACAGAGAATAACAGAATTGTTTTGCTTGGAAGAGATCTTTAAGATCATCAAGTCCCACTGTTAACCAGCTCTGCCAGGTCACCACTCAACCATGGCCCTCAGCACCACATATCCTTATCTTTTCAATCCCTCCAGGGCTTAACAACCCTTTTGGAGAAGACATTTTCCCCCAGTATCATCAGCACAGGAAGGTTAGTGCCATGGGGACACAGGAGCAGCTCCAGTCCTACCTGACCTTTGAGGTTTGCAAGGCTGGAAACAGCCCTGGGCAACTTGTTCTGACCCTGCTTGACCAGGAGGTTAGACTAGAGTCCTCCTGAAGCCCCTTCCCACATGAATTATCCTATAGGACTACTCTATGTTCTCCCAACAGCAAGGGGATCATTGCAGGTGGTGCAGTTCACAAGCAGCTCTTTGCTTTCTCCTCCTGCTTGGTGCACTGATTTACCACCTGCTTATCATCTGGATTTCAGCAGCAGCTGCCTTCCAAAGCATGCTTCAGAAGAGCTCTTTCCTTCTGAAGTTGGGGTTAGGTTTCAGGTGAGCTCTGGTGGTAAGGCTCCTGTTCTTCCACACCTCACAGCCACTGCCATACAGCTGTTGGTGGCTGTTCCCTCACTTAGGTGATGCACAGAAGGTGCCACAGCATAAAGCTCTCAGTTGAAAGCATCTCTACCAGCTTCAAAGGCAGAGAAAATAATCTAGATGCAAAAAAACCTAAAGCACAAGAGGCCCCTGACCCTCTACAGGCAGTGGGAAGCTCCTCTGAAGGCACTTTTAATGCCCATTAGTACTAGAAGAAGGCACATTAGACAACTCATTTCTTACTGAGGTATACAGGAGCAGAAGGCAACTGTCACAGACAAGGCAGGAAGAGGCATTTGGGGAGCTGGAAGTTCTTGCCTTGTTTGCTTGATATTCCCCTTCCCAGAGGGACAGCCAGTGCCTGCCCTCAGGCTTGGCCCCATCCAGAGCATTGCTACAGGAGGCCAGGAGGAATGTCCTGGACAGTAGACACAAAGAAGAGAACAGGGACAGTGAAAGAAAGAGGAAAACCCAGAAATATGGAGAAAACCCCCAGAAAGAGGGAGAAAAATAATAGAAAAAGAAAACCTAGAGGCAGTAGAGTTTGGCTTCTGCTATGGATGAACAAAAAAAGAGAAGATAAAGTTTGCTTTTGCCTTAAACCACAACATTTCTACTGTGCTAGAGACACATCCATGCAGGCAGCTCCCCCAGTAATGCTTTCCTCATTTTTATCTCTTTCTCAGGGCACTCAGTAATGTTCTTCAACCTTATTTTGATCCTTGTCCATCACCAACAGCCCTCAGCACCCACTGCATGGAAATGATTAGATTTCTTTACTCATCTTCTGAGGGTAAAGTGGAATTAAGCCCAAGAACAACTGCAGCAGCTTCAGGCCACATGGAGCTCAAACAGCAAGACACAAACCTCCTTAGATGCATTTCTAAAGCAGGCATCATAAATCCCAAATGAAGAGTCATTAAAACCCAAACCCTGTGCTTTATCTGCCCTTCTTTCTCAACCCAGTGGCCTAGTAAACTACCTCAGGGTCTCCTCTCTAACCCCAGGACACCAGCAAACCAGCCCACTCCCCACCACCAGGGCCACACTCCTAGCTCCTCTCAGCCACTTCCATCCTTAGGAAATAAGCAACAAAAAATCCAATGATGCCAGAGTACCTGGTGCAAGAAGGAGTTGAGCTGCCATGCCACAGGCTCCCAGCCTGGTTCTGCTGCACACCACTGCAGGAACAAACTCTCCTGAGCCCCAGCCTAGGCTTTGTAGAGCTGATCCCACCAGCCAGGTGTCCTGCATTAGATCAATGAGTCTCCTGGGGCCTTCCCTTCCTCCCTGGGCTAGCATCATTGCAGAGCCTGATGATAGCAGGGTGGAATCATAGAATGGTTTGGGTTAGAAGAGACCTCTAAGAACACCAGGTCCAACCATTAACCCAGCACTGCCAGGTCACCACTAACCCATGGTCCTCAGCACCACATCTCCACGGCTTTTAAAGCTCCCAGGGATGGTGACTCCACCACTGCCCTGGGCAGCCTGGGCCAGGCCTTGACAACCCTTTGGGGGAAGAAATTGTTCCTCATGTCCACCCTGAACCTCCCCTGGCACAAATTGAGGCCATTTCTTCTTGTCCTGTCCCTTGGGAGAAGAGCCCAAGCCCCACCTGGCTCCAGCCTCCTCTCAGGGAGTTGCAGAGAGCCAGAAGGTCTCCCCTGAGCCTCCTCTTCTCCAGGCTAACCAAGCCCAGTTCCCTCAGCTGCTCCTCACAACCCTTGTGCTCTAGACCCTTCCCCAGCTTCCTTGCCCTTCTCTGGACACACTCCAGCCCCTCAATGTCCTTCTTGGAGTGAGGAGCCCAAAACTGAACCCAGCATTCAAGGTGTGACCTCCCCAGTGCCCAGCCCAGGAGTAGAATCCCTGCCCTAGCCCTGCTGCCACACTAGTGCTGACCCAAGGCAGAAGCAGGATGCAGCTCCTGAGGCATGGCCTGGGCTGAGCTGCCCTCGGGATAGCTCAGAGTGTGGCAGGGTGCTGAGCTCAGGTGAAGAGTTGCAGCTGCTGCTTCTAAAATTCAAATGCAACGGGAAAGAAAAAGCACTTGAAGGCAAGAGCAGCAGAATCAGGGCAGGGCAGAAGCCAGCAGAGCACAAAACTGCATTACTTGAGCCCCACTTCCTATTTCCTTTTCCTTACAGCTCTGAAAATAATTGCTGCAAAGGTCACGGGTTTGGGGCTGGCTTCTCTCTGGGCCAGCTGCTCACAGTCAGGCAGCTGAAGCTGTTGTTCCTGCTGCAGAACCATCTGAGGACACTCAGGAGCCATGTCCCCAGCCCCATTATTTCCAGCCTGACCTTCCCTGCTGGTTTCCTACCTGGTTTACCATCAGGGTACAGAGCACCATGGTGCAGAAGCTGGTTTATGAGAGGAGCTTTGGTGACAGCAAGACCTGGCAGTGGGACACAGGGGTGCTGGGGTGGGCAGGGACCAGTTTAGTGATGCAGCTTTGGGTTGAGAGAGCCCAAAAGCAGCTTGGGTCTGAATCTGCTCCCTCCTGGTCTTGCCTGATGAAGAGTCTCTTGGGAACAACCAAATTCTTGTTGCATAGACTCATAGAATCCTTATAGTTGGAGAAGCCCTCTGAGATCATCAACTCCAACCATCCTCCCAGCACTGCCAGGTCACCACTAAACCATGGCCCCAAGCACCACATCTAGATGTTTTCTGAACCCCTCCAGGGATGGTGACTCCACCACTGCCCTGGGCAGCCTGGGCCAAGGCCTGATAACACTCTGGGGGAAGAAATTCTTCCTAATAACTAATCTGAACCTCCCCTGCTGCAACTTGAGGCCATTTCCTCTTGTCCTATTGCTTGTTACCTGTGAGAAGAGACCAACCCTCACCTTACTACCACTTCTTTTCAAGGTAGTTGTGGAGAGTGAGAAGGTCTCTCCTGAGCCTCCTTTTCTGCAGACTAACCAACCCCAGTTCCCTCAGCTGCTCCTCACAACCCTTTCCTGTTGAAGCAGTACCAAGGCTCCTGGCCAAAATCAGCACTAAATTGTGATACACCTCCTGTAGAGGTCTGAGGGGAAGATGAAGCAGCAGAGTGCCCAGGTGGCCAAGGAGGCCAACAGCATTCTGGCTTGGATCAGCACTAGTATGGCAGCAGGACTAGGGCAGGGTATTTGAGATACAAGCAGGTGTCTGGTTTACTTCAATGTTAGGGACAGGGAAGTGGCAAAAGGTTGGATTAAAGAGAAAGGTGGCAGAAAGGTCTAGCTAGAGGGAAGAGAGGGGAAAAGCTGGGTGTAGGCAAAAGGAGAAGAGGTCAGAGATTGCTTCCATGGCCAGAGCCCTGTAGAGAGGGTGGTGTAAATATCTATGATATCTATGATAAGTGTTCATTTGAAGACAGAAGGCAGTAGGCACATCAAGGATTTCATCTGAGATAGCTCAAGTTTGTCTTGGTCCTTGGCAAGCAGCTGGTAGCCAGGGCCTGGAGCCAATGCAAGAGGCAGTGCTAGGAAATGGGAACTGAAGCAACATCTACTGATGGGAAAAGAGAAGTGGCTGGGATCTTCCTCAGCTGCTTTCACATCCAGGCACCTCCTTCCACACATGATCCCTGCTGCTGTGTCATGAATGGGAAAGCCAGAGGTTCGAGGCAGGATGGCCAAGGGGATTAAGGTGTCAGTGGAAACATCCTCACCACTAAACCATGGCCCCAAGCACCACATCTAGATGTTTTCTGAACCCCTCCAGGGATGGTAACTCCACCACTGCCCTGGGCAGCCTGGGCCAATGCCTGATAACACTCTGGGGGAAGAAATTCTTCTTAATATCCAGTGTAACAACAGAAGGAGGATGCAGAATGAAAGGCACTTCAGGTGCAGGTGACACATCACAGCTGGCTACCAGGAAGAGTCACTGAAGTGCTGGAGTAAATGAGCACCCAAATTCCATCCTAACATACACCTAAAGCACCAGGGGTTGCTTGGAGACACAGGTCTGTATGTGGGGTTCACGGGACACCCCAAGAATAAGGTCACCTCCCTCCTTGTACTCATGGGAACAGCCCTGGCCAGGGCCCCCTGGACTGGTTATGGTTGGAACATCTACATTAGCTCCCTCAAAACATCTGGCTGAGTTAATTGTAGAGCAGCCAAGCCCACAGGAGGGTTTATCTTTCTGCTTGCTTCTGTTTACATACAAATAAAACACCCAGGTAACTCCCAGCAGCACAACAACCAACCACACAACACGAGCCAGCAGACACAGCCCTGGCTCTACTCTTAGGCTTGGTTTAGTTTCTAACATGACTCTGTCAAACCAGGACTTTCCACATCTTCCTAGGGTAGCTCAAGGTGGTTTATGTTGTTTAAAGACACCCCTGAAGAGGTTGCTTTATTGCAAGTGTTTGCTCAGCACCACTTTGGAACTTAGAGTCTCACCTTCATCTCAACCTGCTTCAGCTTGGGCAGTGAGGAGGTTAAAGTCAAACCTCTCCTAGACTGAGAAGGAGAAAGATCTTTCTATTATGGAAAGAGAAGGGTTTAAAGAGTGAGGGTACAGCTCAGGGCAGGAGCAGTGAGGAAAGGACTCTTCAGTTCAGACTGGCCTCACACCAGCTGAATGCTGGTAGCTGATGGAGGTCCTGGGGCCCTCCCCCCACAGCAGCTTTTCTCTTCCACTAAAGAGAACCCTGGTGTCTCCACAACCACCAGCTAATGCAAAATGTCTGGTGGGAAGGAGAAAGAGAACACAACCAGAGATGGACACTCAGGCAGTTAACCCACAGCACAAGGCAGCAGAGAGCTGCTGCAGGGGTGGAGGAAGAGGAAGAAGAGGAGGGCAAGTGAAGGCTGAGCATGATCCCAACACCCAGCCCCATCTTAAGCTGCCTGAAGCAGGATGATGCAACTCACCACAGGTCCATTTTCCACCACCTTTTCTCAGAGTCATTCAGAAACACCCACAGAGCATGGTGCAGCAGCAGTGTGAGGGCTGAACTCACCCTCACCCCTAAGCAGCCTGGGAAATATTAACCACAAACTCAAAGTGACTGTATCCAAAGCCACAGAGTTTGGTCTTTTTTTGGTCTTTTTATTTTTCCTTCCCTCCCCCCCCCAGCTCCTCAACCATGACACTTGATAAATGCATTTGCAATCCTGCAGAAAAGAAGAATTGAATGTTCCAGAGGTGCATTTTTCTGCAGGAGGAAATGTGCTCTCCTCCACTTTCATCTCTTCAACTTGGCTTTTGCTGTGTTCCAGGCTGATGGGCAGCTTGAAAGGAGCTGTGTGATGGCATGGATGAACAAATATGTTACCCAAAGCAAGGGGAAATGAATCTTTCCAACAGCTTGGGGGAAATTTAAATGTGAAATCTAGAGTGAAATAGGTAACTTCAAAAGATGTTGGTTTGTTCTCCAAACCTGTTTTCTTTCAGCTCCTCTTTAACATCTTCCCTCCCCTGGGAGCTTTAAGTTGGATACTAGGAAAAATTTCTTCTCTGAAAGAGTGGTTAAGCCCTGGCCCAGGCTGCCCAGGGCAGTGATGGAGTCACCATCCCTGGAGGGGTTCAAAAGCCATGGAGATGTGGTGCTGAGGGCCATGGGTTAGTGGTGGCCTGGCAGTGCTGGATTAACAGTTGCACTGGATGATCTCAGAGGGCTTTTCCAACCTAAATGCTTCTATGAGTTTAATTTCATTTTCAGTGCAGCAGATGCATCTTACCCAGTGCTTCCCAAACAGTAGCTGACAGGTTGCTGCTCCTTGTTTCCAACCTCCTTCAGAAAGTCTGCCAACCCCAGAAGACTTGATTATTAAGATAGTTTGCATATTCATTCCACCATGTCCTCAGATGCCTGTGAGGATATGAGCTCTGCTTCTCTAATGCACTCCAAAGCCAATTTCTGATGAGCCAGGTGATTCCAGAAGAGCAAAGAGACCTCCTGAAGACAGGGATTGAAGTGGGATTAATTAATTCAGCATAGGTTGGTCTTTATTTGGTGTCAGGCAGAGGAAGCCCTCGATGGGAGCTCCTGCTTTTGAGTGTCTGACCACTGAAATCCAGAGATGGTCTGATAAAGGTCTTGGTAGGGTCAGAGTCTGACCATAGACTCATTCTGGTTGGAGAAGCCCTCTGAGACCATTGACTCCAACCATCCACCCAACACTGCCATCTTCACCACTAAACTGTGGCCCCAAGCACCACATCTAGATGTTTTTTGAACTCTTCCAGGGACAAAGGAAAACAAATCAAACAGCAACAGATCTATGAGCAAGATCAAAACCTCCAACAGCAAGATGATGTAAGGTGGAAGCCACCCTTCATCCCCACCAAGGCAACACAGCTGAGTGCTGGGAGGGGTGGCTGCTTCCATCCAATGACCATCCAATGGAAATGACCCCAACCCACACATGGCACCCCAGAATTTCTGAGGCTTCCACACAGAGCAGGCACCAGCCATGCTGTGGCTGCAGAATGCACAGGAAATGCTCAAATCAAGACCTTTACCAGTTGCAAGCACCTGGCTGTGAACTCAGGACTAACTCAGCTGTCCTTCTGCCATGTCCTCTTGTCACCTCAGGTGAGAGCTCTCCCAAGGCCACTGCCCAACTGTGGCCAGAGCTGCTGCTCTGCAGCCCATCCACTGCTGCTCCATGAGATCCACAGCCCTACTTCCACGTGGGAGGTTTCTCAGCCTTGGCTTCATCCCATGCTTCTTCTGGCTATAAACCACTGTAGGGAAAGGGACAAAGTTAACATTGAATGTTGCTGTCTTTCTACATCAGCTGATAACAATCTTAGAATCACAGAATGGTTTTGTTGTCCTGAGCCCTTGGCACAGCCTCTGCTTCCTAGAATTTTACCCACTCCATCCTACCCAGCTCTCCATGAGAAATGGTTTCCCATGTTCCTCACCCCTTGCACCCTCTTCAGGTGCTTTAACTCTAAGATCTGCTTTCCTCATGACCTGAGAGAATGTTTAAACACCTGGACAGGACACACCTCACACATCACCCAGCTTGTAATAAGAACCAGCTGGAAGGTGTCCAACCACGCTCCCCACCACCTTGGAGCATCACCAGGGGACTGATGCAAGGCTTGCTGCTGGCTACCAACAGCAAGGAGACACCTGAAGCTCTGGAGTCTGTGGCTACTGAAGCAAAGAAACTCAAGCAAGCTGTGTAATATGAACCAAGTGGAGAATTTCTGCACTGCTGAAGACCCTAGAGATGGATCTGGCATGGGGATAAGCTTCAGCCTCTAGATGCAGTGCTCACAGGGTGCAGCACCCACACATCACAGAACCCTGAATCCCAGCATGCTGGGGGTGGGAAGGGACCAGCTCCTTTTCCTGTTGTCCTCTACATCAGAATTGCTGATGTTGCTGTCTCAGAAGTGACCACCTAGACACCTAGAAGTGAAAGCCCCTGTGCCTGCCACTTAAAGTGGAGCCTCCAAGACTTTGGGCTGCACTACTGTAGAGACAGCTCCTGGCAGCACTGGACTTTCCTCAGTCACAAGGTGAACAAAGCACATATATATAATGTATTTATGATTCTTTTTTGCTCATGGGATTAGTTACTCTGCCAGCAACCAAAGCCAGAGCCACAAGAAAGAAGGCTGGAGAGAACTCCAGGACAAAGCCTTGCAGAAGCTCGGTCACATCTCAGCCGCTTCCCATCAGTGGGACTGACTCACCCCTCACCCTGGGAAAACAGCTGCAGTTGTGTCCTGGATTTACAGGGCTTCAGCCCAGGGTCAGGCTCAATTACCCTGCACACCAGTGGTGGCTGGCAGCAGTCCTGCTTCTTCATGTAGCTGGTGGAAGATCATCTAAACTTGCGTCACCCTCAGGGCGTCTGTCACCTGCACCTTGGAGCCAGCCAGTGCACATGAACATGCAGGGATTGCTCAGTTCCATGATGAAATAAGAGGAAACCCAATACTTTCATGTGCAGAGCATCACTTGGCTGCAGGAACTGAAGTGAATCTGGAAATCTGAGTTGTTTGGAACTCACTCATCTCAAGGCTTTTGCCTCAGGGTCTGTGGTGTGGATCAAAAGAGAACTTCCCACAAGTACACCTGAATTTTGCTTTAATCACCAGACAGAAATACAAAATCCAAAGAGAATCTTTCAGTTGTGTTGATTAAAAACCAGCCAGCCAACCAATCCATAGAGATCAACTCTCTTGTTGAAAGGAGCTGAAATACTGAACCTCTGCTCAGCCTGACAGTGACCTGGGTCCCACTCTTAGGTGGGCACCATCAAGCTGTGAAGTTTCTAAGTGGTTTTGGCACCTCCTGATCCCAGCCCTGTGGCCAGAGTCCTCAGCCACCACACATCTCTCAGAACACAATCTATCTAACCTTTAATTACCCCTTGGTGCTACCCCATGGATATTCATGAGCACTAAGGAGACACTTCCCAGGGGATGAAACTCTGCCTGCCAATGCTCCCTCTACCCTGCTTCAGGATGAGGAGCTCCATGGTGGGTGAGCAGGGCTCAGGGATGATCTTTCTTATGCTCTATTTGGGAAAGGCAACTGAAAAACCTGGAAATTTGGATTTTTCAGCTTTGTACCTGGCAAATTCTCTTATCTCCAACTAACACCAGGAGCAGACTCACATGAGAGATAAGAAGAAAGTGCTGAGGCCAACACTTACATAATGTTGCTAATAAAAATGAGTTGAGTCACATTAACTATGTCAAAATTTCCTCTGCAGCTTCTTTCACTTGCTTAGTTGTTTTTTTTCCCCCTAAGTCCCATGCAAACACCTCCTGAACCCATCTGCAGAGCAAGCCAAGACACACAAGCTGTGACCTTCAAAGGGGCAGGATGCTAACCCAGGTGAGTTACCTGGCAGTGAGATGTGGCAGCCTCCTCCTGTCAACTCCTGCTCCTCAAGGCTTCAGCAGCAGCCACAGCTCTCAGAGGCTCTGCTCACCATGGTTCTGGCAGCTATTTTTGGCACCATGCACAGCACTCAAGTTCACAGGCATATTTGGCTGAGGGTGTTTTTTCTTTACTTCCTCCAAGTAGGTCTTTTTATTTTTTTCCCATACCATGCATAACATTTTTACTCTTCCTAGGTCAAGCAGCAGGCATCTTGCCTTGGCTTCATGCCTATCTGCCCAACCCAGCCACAGCACTGCTTCTCAACAGTGCCAGCTCTCAGGGTGGATGGAGCAGGATGGGGTGGGGGAAACCTGACTTGTGGACTGAGAACCCATCAAAAAAAGGCATCTCTGTGGAGCAGACTCAGCCCTTTCAGACCTAAAAGGGCAGGGATTTGGGTGCTTCCCCATGGAAATGCAGTTCCCAGGCAGCTCCCTGCTGGCTGCATGTGTTGGGGGCTGAAGGTGATGTCAAGTTTCTTCCATTTTTACAGCAGCTGTTGAGTCTGTGTTGGGTTCCTTGTCCTGCTGTGGGGACTTCACTGACTTCCTGGTGTCTGCCAAAGCTCTGAGCAATTGCCCTGCTTGAAGGTGGAGGGGAAGGCAGAGCAAACGCCCCTGGTGCAGAAGCACTGTGAGCAGACACACACTCCATGGAGTAACAACATCCTGCCCAGTGCAGACACCTCCATCTGCCAACAGCTCTACAGAGCCCCAGTGTGAACCTCCTGGTGCCACAGCCCATGCAGGAGTCTTGCAGATGTTATGCTTACCCATGACTGTTTACAACAGCAGAGAATAGTTTCTGAGAAGAGAACTTTGAGATCATCCATTCCAACTGTTAACCAGCACTGCCAGCTCACCACTAACCCATGGCCCTCAGCACCACATCTTCAGGGCTTTGAAACCCCTCCAGGGATGGTGACTCCACCACTGCCCTGGGCAGCCTGGGCCAGGGTCTGACAGCCTTTTGGGGGAAGAAATTGTTCCTCATGTCCAACATGAACCTTCTCTGGCACAATTTGAGGTCATTTCCTCTCATCCTATCACTTGTTCCTTGGGAGACCAACCTGGCTCCAGCCTCCTCTCAGGGAGTTGCAGAGAGTGAGAAGGTCTCCCCTGAGCCTCCTCTTCTCCAGGCTAACCAACCCCAGCCTCCTCAGCTGCTCCTCATAACACTTGAGCTCTAAGACCCTTCACCAACTTTGTTGCCCTTCTCTGGACACCACTCCAGCACCTCAGTGTCCTTCTTGCAGTCAGGATGCTGTTGGCCTTTTTGGCCACTGGGCACACTGCTGGCTCATATCCAACTGCCTGTTGACCAATATATCCAGATCTTTCCCACTGTGAAGCTTTCCAGACAGTTTCCAGCCAGCCCTCCACTCCTGAACATTAATGATGCACTAGGCACAGGTTCAGGGCAGGTTGGTGGTGCCTGGTGCTGCTGGGAGATGCATCTGAGCTCAGGCTCTGAAACCAGCTCTGAGTCCTGAGGGCTGTGGGTGAGAAGCCACTCATGGGGCTTTTCTCAGGTGCTAATTCACCCTGTGAGGTCCAGAGCTGCTCCAGTCTCTGGCCAGAGCTGCAGATCCTCACCCTGGAGAGCTCACCATGAAGTTCAAGCTCAGATGCTATTAATAAAACACATACCAGGAGGGTGAGCACACTTGTGGGATGGAAGCAATCAGGCTGAAACAGTCAGAGCATCAAACACAAGCCTCAGCATAAGAAAATCTCTTCCTTCTACCTAGTCTCTCAGTTTCAAACCATCACTCCTTCCCCTGTCCCAGCAGACCCTGCTAAAAAGTCTGTCCCCATCTTTCCTGTAGGGCCCTTTAAGCACTGAAAAGCTGCAAGAAGGTCTCCCTGGAGACTTGGGGTACCTGGTAGATGGATCAAAAAGCTGCAGAACCACCAGCCTGGCAAGAGCCCTTCAGAGACTGAGGCACCTCCAGCTTCCTGAGAGATGTGCTGGGTGAAGCTTTGGCAGCCCCTGAGGATGCCTGTCCAGCTCTGCTTGGCTGAATCTCAATACTGAATGCTATGACTGAATTCCCTGAGCTCCTGGCCAAGGCTCTCCCCTGGTTGAACTCCTTCTGTCCCCTGGCAGCACCCACCAGCAAGTGCCAAGGTAGGGCAGGGCTGCAGGAGGGCCAGGCACTGCCAGCAGCAAATCCAGCCCTGAGAGAGCTGAGTCAGCTGAAGGCATGGCAAAGCCTTGACTCATCTTCTCTGTTTCTTTTGGTTTTAATCAAAATGCATCTGTTGCAAATTCACATCATGCCATTGTTCTCTCACAAACCCTCCCCAGAGGGGTTTGCATCATCTGGAACAAACCCCAGCCCCCTTCCCTGGTTACCTCATGACCTTCAAGCCTTCATTTTGGTGTTTCTCAACAGCAAACTCCACTCCTAAGGTCATGCTTTCTGAAAGAGCACAGGCACTTACTGAGGCTACAGATACCAGTGAGGATGAAAGCAAGAGGCAATTACATGAGAACAATTAATCCAACCTGGGAACCAGCACAGGGTGAGGGAGGGAACCACAGGAATGTGCCTCCAGTGCTACCTGCCAGGATTCCAAACATCAGCAGGTGAGCTGGAAAATCAACTCCTTGCTGGGAGCCTCCACCAGCTTTGTGGCATCTGCTCCTCCACCTGTGGGACTCTGCCACCTGGGCCTGATCCAGCTTATGTGTGTTAGGGTGAGGGGAAATGGCTTTGAACTGGGACAGAGGAGATTTAGAGTAGATATAAAAAAGTTCTTCACTGTTAGGGTGCTGAGGCACTGGCACAGGTTGCCTAGAGAGGTTGTGGAAGCTCCATCCCTGGCAGTGTTCAAGGCCAGGCTGCATGGTGCTCTGAGCATCACATCAAGGTGTCTGTTTGTGGGTGCACATCTTTGTGCCCCAAAATCTTCCAGCTCCTGTTTTCCCTATGTGACATACCATTGGCTGTCACAGAATCCCCAAATCCCAGCATGGTTGGGTGGGAAGGGACCTCTGGGGATCAGCCAGGCCAACCCCCCTGCTCCAGCAGGGTTACCCCCAGCAGCTTGCCCAGGGTCACCTCCAGCTGCCTTGGGAATCTCTCCACACAAGGAGACTCCACAACCTCTCTGGGCAGCCTGGGCCAGGGCTCCAACACCCTCACACCAAACAAGCTTCTCCTTAGGTGTTCAGGTGGCACCTCCTGGGTTCCAGTTTGTGCCCAGTGCCCTTTGGCCTGGCCCAGGGCACCACTGAGCAGAGTCTGGCCCCAGCCTTTAGCTCTTGCTCAGCATGAGGACTTCTGTAGGAACTGCTTCATCTCAAGAACACCTGAATATCTAATTATCAACATAATCAAGCCTTGAGTCATTCCAACAACCAAATTACAACAGCAAAGCAAAACAAGGAGTATGGAAAGACCTAGGCTGCCTAGCTAGCTAGGTAACTGATAATTTCATTTATCTAATTGATGTGAATCAACAACCTAATGAAGGTCATCAGGGGAACTGCTCTGCATCAACAGGAAGGACAACACAAGGCTTAAAGCAGGAGATTGGGATCAGGAAACTTGCCACTATTTGCTTTTCCTCTCTCTTCTGTGCTTTCATCATCTACAAACTAGGAATGCTGACATTTTCCCTAGCCTCCAGGTGCATATTGAATGTTCATGGGCTAATTGGAGAGACTGGGATGAGAAAGGCAGCAGATATGAAACCACAAAGGGTTGTGAGTGACTGAGGAAGCACAGGGTGAGCGTGGGCTGCAGGGTTCCTCTGCAGGCAATGCTAGGGGCAAGATAAGCACCCAACCAGGAAGGGAAGTGCTCTGGAAACAGATGAGACAAGACAAAAAGCTACAGCTAAATACCTTGGAAAGTGTCCCAACCAAATAGCCCTTTTCAAATATATTATGTTACAGGGTTGTCAGATATGGAATCAGAGAGTCATTAAGGGTGGAAAAGATCTCCAAGATCATTAAGTCCAACCATTAGCCTAACTCTGCCAGGTCACCACTAAGCCATGGCCCTCAGCACCACATCTCCATGGGTTCTGAACACTGCCAGCTATATCTAATGGCAGAGCTTTATTTCCTCCTCACTGCCTAGAAGTCAGACTGACCTGGGCCATTTCTTACTCCTGCTGGAGTCTGGCCCAGGAAGAGATGTTCCTCTGTTCCTCAGCAGCTGGAAGGGTTATGCCAGGGTTAAAGCAGTAAGATTAAAATAAACCTAAATGATATAAACAAGTCTTGGCTGTGACACAACTTCAGAACCAAAGGGTTTTTTTTTTCTGAAACTGTCTTGATTCTGTTTAGATTGGCCAGGAGACAGCACCCCCCAACTCTTCTCCAACACACCAAACAAAAGCCAAGGCAGTGACGTGATTCCCCTCAGCAAGGTCACGGGGCTGGATCTGCTGGAGCCTGCAGCTGGGAATCCTACCCAGGATGGAGCTCAGAGCTCCAGCTAAAATCAGCTAAGGATCAAAAACTCCACTGATTTGCTTGGTAGGAGGAAAAGCACTTAGGGAATGCTTCTCTCTCTGAAGAAAGGAGGGAAGCTGGGAAGCTTCTGAGTCCTCTCCAGTGCTTCATCCCAAGGAAGCTGCAGGGTAAGCTGCCATGCTGCTGAAGACAACTCCACCTCCTTCGGGCTGCACCCAGAGAGGGAGAAGGGTGTTTCCCAGAGAAAGGATGGCTCACTGCTCAAAGCTGCAGAGAAAACAAGTCACTTCCCAGCTGAGAAGCTCACCTGGGGCATTAGTGCCTTGACAGAGCAGGCACCAGCAGCTGCTCCCCCTGCACACAGGGGATGGACACCTTGACCAACAGGCATCTTCCCTCCAAAGAAGAAACCAACCCAACAGGAGGAGCTGCAGAGGGGGTTGTGGACAGAAGAAAAGCTGCCTTAGCTTGCTTGACACAGAAGAGAAGAGACTGGGTGTGCATGAAGCAGTGCTGGTGATGCGGCTGAGGAGCTGGGCTGGGACAGCTGGGGCAGGGTGGTGCTCAGGGCTTTGCACTGTGGCTGCTTGGACAACGTGCAAGCAAGAGTCCTCTGCTCTGCCATGTGTGCCAGCTGGAGAGGAGTGCCCAGGGCTGGTAAGAGCTCTCTGTGAGGAGAGAGGTGAAGACCTCCCCTAAGGTCATTGCAGGTGAAGCCTCTGTGAAACACCAGGTCTTGGCAGCGAGCAGAGGTGGATAGGTTTTCTTGAGGGGATGCAACCCTCTAAAACTGGCAAAGCTGAAGCTGCTGGTCTCTGCTCTTCTGCTCCCAGACCCATATTCAGGAGAGCAGCAGGATGGTTCCACCCTGAGCACTCTGCTGTAGACCATGGAGGCACCAAAGAGTTCATTGCCTCCGACAATCTTGTTTAGATGCTGAGTGTCCTACTGCAGACTCTGGTCTTCAAGGCAAGAGGCAAGGGACACTTGCTCTGCTCTCCCCAATAGACTTTGGTGATGAGCAGTAACGAGGGGACACAGATGATTGGAGTCATCTCCACTGATCCATCATTCAGGGGAGAACCAGCTTTCTTCTCATTGCTGTATGCAGCAGAAAAATAAGCAGAAGAAAAAGAAAAGCTAGAGGGTCATAGAGTCATGGGATGGTTTGGGTTGGAAGGGACCTTTCCCACACAAGCATCTGGCAGGACACTGTCCTTCACCTAGCACAACTACTAAACCCAGTTACAGCTGCAGGGTGTAGCCACATACAATGACAGAGCACTGCTAGAATAGGCTGCACTCTGCTCAGACCAGCTTCTGGTCCTCCACATAACCCAGGTGGAGCTTCTGGAGCATCCCCTGAAGCAGCTCCTGTGGCCTCTCCAGCACCGTCAGCTCAGCACATGGTGCACATCCTACCTGTGCCTGCACAGCAGGAGGCAGTTCCATCTGCACTCTGTATCTGAGAGAGATTAAAGCTCTTCCTGGGCTCCTTCATGTGCTGAGGGAGCTCCCATGTCTGGGTTTGTTATCTCTGGCTTGTCACACACTCCACTTCTACTAACCACTTGCTCAGAGGAAGATGATGCAAGTGCTGCATGGGAAGTGTCAGCTCAGTGTGGACTGTGCTCTTCCTTGTTTCAGAGAAGAGACTTCCAACCAGGAAAGGTCATTGCTGTCTTTACTGACCTCCTCCAGGAGGCTCCTGAAAGGGAGCCAAAAATAGCAGGAGGCAAAAGAAATGAATGTCTGTGAGTAACGTGGCAAAACCAAGCAGCACCATCCCTGAGCCATGGTTCTCCTCTTCCTCTGCACCAGCTCTGGCTTCTCCAGGGGGCTGAACTCAAAGGGCTGAGTGGCTAAGAGAATCCTCTGCCTCTAGCTAATCTCTGCTGCACTCTCCCAGCACAAATCCTGGTTGGGTTCTCCATGGAGCAGTGAGAAATAGTAACTTCTGCATGTGCAGGAAAGAAAATACAGTGGCTAAGGAAAGAACTGATCAGTAGAAGCCTAAGGATGAGGATAAGGGTGGGAATGAAGGAGTAAGAATAGGAATGAGAATAAAAGAATGAGAATAAAAGAATAAGAATGAGACTAAAAGAAGGAGGAGAAGGAAGGAAGGGGGAAGGAAGGGGGAAGGAAGAGGAAGGAA
>VWZX01007460.1:1680762-1716423 GCA_013399015.1 Galbula dea
GAAGGAGGAAAGAAGGAGGAAAGAAGGAGGAACTAGGGAGGAACTAAAGAAGGAAGGAGGGAGGAGGGAGGAAGGAGGGAGGAGGCAGGGCTGGACTTGCTGTGCTCCCCAAAGCCATTTCCTTGGTGACAGAAGCATGCCGAGGTGAGCAGGTGGCAGGCAGAGCAATGCTGTGTGGAGGATCTGCAGACACCTTGCCATGCTGGTGATGTTGAGCAGTTGGTAACCCAACCTTTCCACTGCCCATCCTCTCCAGGAGACATTATTTTTTATTGCCCTCTGGAAATCATTAACACTGCCTCCCAAAGCCTGCCTGGACAGCAGCAGGGTAAATGGGCACTGATAAAATACAGTTTTCTCCAAATTAAATGCAAAGTCAGTTTGCACTGAGGGTTCTAGTCTGAAGCTGTGTGGTTGCCCTTCACCCAGCACCTGCTTAACAGCTCCTGTGACATGCAAATATCACAATCAGCATGAGGAGTGGTGGAGAGCTGCCTGTGGGTGTCCATGTTCTGCAGGACCTGCAAGCTCCTGAGGGCCACCAAGCATCTCACCAGGCTTTGGTCCAGACACCAAGGATGGCTGCAGTCAAACGAATGAAGCCACATTGACATCACACCAGAACCAACCTCACACCTCCAGAAGGCAACATCAGCCCAGAGCCTCCCATCACCACCTCATTAACAACACCAGGGTAATTAGCAGAGTGCCCAAGCCCACCCAGTGGTGACCTGGGAGGGCCACAGAGCCAGAACCCCTCCAGCCCAGCATGGGCACCCCTCCAGCATCACAGCTCAGCAGGATTGGGGCAGGGTGAGGGTCAGGACCTGTGCATCTCCCATGCCCAAGGATTGGGGCAGGGTGAGGGTCAGGACCTGTGCATCTCCCATGCCCAAGACTCCCAGCTCACCTTCCCCAGGAAGCAACCTTTCTGCCCTCCCTGAAGCTCAAAGAAATGCTGCCCTCTGTGGGACATGGAGGTGGCTATGGTCCAGAGATCCTGCAGGTGAGGGCCTCAGGTGGACACAATACAGCTAATGCTTTTCAGCAGTGTTCTGGGAAACCCAGAGGAAAGAAAGCAGAGGCTCCAAATTTGTCACCTCCAGATTTCCTCCTTCTGCTCCTCAGAACAGAATCATGGAGTTGTTTTGGTAGGAAGAGACCTTTTCAGATCAAGTCCAACTGTTAACCAGCACTGCCAGGTCCCCACTAAACTACATCCCTCAGCACCACATCTCCAGGGCTTTTCAACACGTCCAGGGATGGTGACTCCACCACTGCCCTGGGCAGCCTGGGCCAGGCCTTGACAACCCTTTGGGGGAAGAAGAACCTTCTTCACCCAGCTGATGAGGAAGAACCTCCCACCATCAGGTGAGGCAAAGCTGTTTCATCTGCAGAGCCAAAATAGACAAAGCTGCTGAGTCTCACGCAGGTGACAGTAGACACCTCTAGAGTCACCCCAAGCTGCCTTTGAGACAATCCCTTCCCAACAAAGGAGGGGCAGAACTGGTTCTGCAACCCTTGGGTCATGCTAATCTGGTGATGATGCTTGTAGGGAGAGCCAGCCAGGAAGCTCTGCTCACTTAATCACTGGGTTAATTAACTCTGCAGCACAGAACACCGTTCAAGGTTTGTAACTGGTGTCAAGCCTCCTTAAGTAGGGTTCACCTTAAACAAGAGCTGCTCAACCTGAAACCACAGCCTCCTCTCCAGCAGCAGGTGACTCTCCTCCCAACAGCTGCTAGAGGGGAAAGAAGGGAGGAGAAGCTGCCAAGAGGTTGTTCACCATGACCACTAAGGGAAGTGAAGTCACCTGAGGTGTTCCCCTTTCTCCAGGAACACCTTCTCAGCTGGGAAAGACTTCTTGGGGCTCTGAAGCTTAGCAGCACAAGGGTAAGTTATGGAGATATTCTGCTGAAAGAAATGCAAAGGCTCTCTAGGACCATAGAGTCATTAAGGTTGGAAAAGATCTCTGATATCATCAAGTCCAACCACGGACCCAACACCACCATGCCCACTGTAAGACCCAAACTCCTCCAAAGTGACTGAACACTTCTGTCAGCAGCTTAAATGTCCCTCAGGTGAGGAACCTCCACCTTTCCCCACAGATTGGCCTTTCACAGCACAGGAAGCAGCTACAAGCATCAAGATGAACAAATGCAGGGGCTCCTGGTCAGGGAAAACCAAAATGCATCCAGCACCTGACACCTCTTCTTCAGCCAGCTGCACCAGAACCTCCCCACTCCTGCAAAGAAACCCCTTCCACCTCTCCTCCTGTCTCCCTGGGGCAGACCTCTGCCTGCACTGGGTGTCCAGCCCTTTCTCCACACTGCTCTTCTCCTGAGAAGCCTGGAGCATGTTCAGAAGCATCTGTACTGGCTGGGTTTGAAGCTGTTGTGGCTGAGCTGGCTCCAGGATGGGGCTGTCTTTGGCAGATGTCCATGGCTGCTGCTCTGAGCCGATAAGTGTGGCTGCCACAGCAGCTCAAGAGGAGACAGGAAAGGGTGGGATGGGTGTCAGCTTGAGAGCAAGCTGTGACAAACATGAGGAGAGACTGAAACTCCTGAGGTACCAGAGATGCTGAAAAGGTGACCACAGAGATCCTCTGGGCCATGAAAGAAGCCCCTCAGCTGCATGGAACCTGTTATGGGCCCCAGAGCGACACAGACCCAAAGCCAGTTGTGTTTCTCACAGAATGGGTTGGGTTGGAAGGGAACTTAACAGACCATCTAGTTCCAACCCCCTTACCATGAGCAGAGACACCTTTCAACTAGACCAGGTTGCTCAGAGCCTCAACCAACCTGTATTTGAACACTTCCAGGGCTGGGACATCCACAACCTCTCTGGGCAACCCTCACAGTGAGGAATTTCTCCCTCAGAGCTAATCTAGATCTCCTCTCTTCCTGTTTAAAGCTCTTACCCCTTTTCCTACCACTACATGCTCTCAGAAGAAGTCCTTCCTCATGTCCTTACACATCTTTCTCTCCAGCCATCCTGCAGCCTATGTAAAAGCTCTTTGCTGCCACATCACAGACCTGAACTTGGCCTCTGACCCTGGGGGTGAAGCCAGTGGTTTCTGAGCAAGGGTGGCAGGACAACCAGGAGATGTGGCTGCAGCTCCAAGTCACTGCTAGAGGCTAAGGAAACAGAACCATGTCCAGACTTTGTGAACTGGGCCTGGAGGTTTAGGTCCCCAGGGTAGGAAAGTCATTGTGGGCACAAGCTTGGCTTGGCAAGGGCTGAGAAGGGGTGGGAGACACTCCCTGGAGCATGTCAGACAGCACAGCTGTTGTCTACAGCCGTTATGGGGGTTAAATAAGAACAGGGAAACATTCCCTTGAGGAGGAGTGACAACTGCAAGCTGCACCTCCAGCAGGGGACAGGGGAGGAGAGGAGCACAGTGAAGTGCTCCTGGCAGGGAAACACATGTTCTTTCAAGTGCTCAAGGCAAAGCTCTGGCACAAGGTTTTGATCACAGGTTGGTAAAGCTGAGCTCAGTGCACTCACTTCTTCCTAGCAGCTCAGACATGACCAGCAGCTCTCTCCACTCAACCTGAGATGCTCCTCCAAGATCACAGAATCACAGGATTGTCAGGGTTGGAAGGGACCTTAAAGATCATCTAGCTCCAACCCCCCTGCCTGCCAGGGACACTTCTCACTAGAGCAGTTTGCCCACAGCCCCATCCAGCCTGGCCTTCAAAGCTTCCAGGGATGGAGCTTCCACAGCAAGGGAAGCATCATGGTGGTGGTCAGTTGCCTTGAGTGGCTGCACCTCAGTTCCATGGCCAGGAGGGACAGCAGCCCAGAAGCTGGGACACCAGTGCAGCCCCTGCCAATGACCAGCACATGGAATGGCTTGCAGAGACGTTCTGCAGAGCAAGGCAACCCAAGCAGGAAGATGGAGCCCAGTAAGGGATACAAGAACCTGCACTGCCACCCAGGATCCCCCCCAGCCTGCAAGGAGCTGCTCTGGGGCAGCATCTCCAGCAGCATCCAGGGCCACCCATGCTTCTCGTGGGTGCCACTGCCCTCTGCAGTCCCCAGAGAAACATGCAGTCAGGACACCCCTCTGGTGTCTTCTCCTTCCAGCCTCACCTCACGTGGGCTTCCCTGCAAAATCCCACCATGGAAGAGAATTCATCTGAAGAAATGCATTTACCCACAGTGGGAGGAATGAGGACTGGAAATGGTGCTGAGGGCATGTGAGGGCTTTGGTCCCCTGTCCTGTCATCACTCCAACTGGGACATACCCAACTGAGCTGTGGTTCCTACAGAAGGAAAGGCTGAGGAATGGCTGAAAACCTGAGTAGAAAGAGTTATCCTACACTCAACCCTCCACCCATGTCCTTTCTCAGGAAGATGGTGCCCAGGGACAGGCCAAGGGGCACTGGCCACAAACTGGAACCCAGGAGGTGCCACCTGAACACCTAAGGAGAAGCTTGTTTGGTGTGAGGGTGTTGGAGCCCTGGCCCAGGCTTTGCAGAGAGGCTGTGGAGTCTCCTTGTGTGGAGAGATTCCCAAGGCAGCTGGAGGTGACCCTGGGCAAGCTGCTGTGGGTGCCCCTGCTGGAGCAGGGGGGTTGGGCTGGGTGATCCCCAGAGGTCCCTTGCAACCCAACCATGCTGGGATGTTGTGAACTCTTCCATCCTACAGCTGGTCCCAAGAACACATGCTAAACATGCCCCAAGCATCCAAGAGCAGAGCCGTGGCCTTGCTCTGCCTTGAGCCAGATAGTTTGGGAGAAGCCTGCCCCAGCACAGATGTCTTGGTCTAAACCAGCCACTTGAGACTGTGTTTATAGTCAGCCAAGATCCAGTGAGTGCAACACCCTCAGCTGGAGCTGAAAGTGAAAGCTGAAGCAGCTGAGGTGAGGAGACCAGGAAGGGGCACACCACAGAGGACAAGAGCTTTGGCAACTGGCATAAAGGTTCTTGGAGCTTCTCAGGCTAATGAGCTTCTCAGGCTAATGAGCTGGGTCAGGATTAGGGCAGGGCAGGGCAGAGCAGCACCAGCTCTGAGGGAGCCAACACTTCTTCAGCCACCCATGGAGATGTATCTCGCCAGAGGCTCTGTTCTCAAGAGGAGAGCAGGCAGAGAGCAGGGCTAGTGCTGAAGGAACAAACTGAATTTCCTCTGCCAAAAGCAAAGGCAAATCCTTGGGGCACTCAGCTGGGGCAGCAGCTACCTGTGAGAGGACCCTGTCCTTTCCAGTCTCCATCCTCAGCAGCTCTCAGCCTAGCCTCAGCCTTATCCTCTTGTCCCATCCTCCAGCTTACAGAATTCCACCAGTCTCCTCCAAATCCACATTTATCTCTTACCCTTTCCAGCTTCCTGACCTTGACCTATTCCTCCTGCTGTGACACCACCACCAGCAGCATCTGCCAGAGCTGATACACAACAGAAGGAAATTAAGCTTTGTGTTTATTACACTATTTGTGCAAAACAGCTTCTCTTTGGACAACAGCTCTTCCCCAAAACCTCTTCTCCCTTCCAAACCTTTTCTCTTTTCCTTGCCTGGTGCAGAGGGGAAGGCTGGGCAAGGCAGTGTTGCCCCCAGGGAAGGTCACCCCAGCTCCAGGCAGACAAGGATTGATTCTTGCCTCCCTCTTGGCTGGGGCAGAATAAATAAATAGAGAAACGAAAGCCAAGCTGAGTCAGACACCCAGGAGAGAACATTCTCGGCTTACACAGCTCCAGTTGGCAGAGTTGTAAGCAACTGGAAACTCACAGAGAGGAATTTTCAGTGGGATAAACCCAAGTGCTGGGCAGCAGTGCCCGTGGGCTCACCCACAGCCTGTGGAGACCTCTTATCTCCAGGAACACCAGCAACAGAAAACTCCCCAAAGCATAGTTTAAAGGTCAGACTTTCACTGGTGCCAGCTTCAACAGGAGCTCCCAGCAGTCTGAAAATCAGCCCCTTGGGGTGCAGGGAGCCTGTGGGACCCTCAGGAGCAGGCAGACAGAGGCAGCAGGGAAGGGGAGGATGGAGGAGACTTCATCACTGCCTTATTTGCCAAACGGCCGTGTGTTTCACCTAAACCCACTGCACAGGAGGAAAGCACCGAGAAGGAAGCCGGTGCCAGCAACTCCCCTCCACCTCCTGCAGCGAACCCCACGCAGCCCCAGCACCCATCCTGCTGCCGGCAGGTACCTACAGATCCATATGCAAGACCCCCAGCCGGGCTCGACCCCCGCAGACCCTTCCCGGAGCATCCGCACCCACCACTACCCCCTCACTAACCCCTCCAAGCTTCTCCTCTCCCCTGAGCCCACGGGGGATGCCCGAGGACAGGCTCTGCTTACCTCCCGCTGACGGGGATGCTCCAGGGGAAGGCTCCAAGGGATGCTCCGGGGCTGGGATGTTCCCAGGGCATGCTCCGAGGGGATGCTCAGTAAGAAGGTTCCGAAGGGATGCTCCGGGAGTGAGATGCGCCGGGGAGGTGCGGTGTGTGTGTGTTGTGGAGGGAAGGGAAGGATGCTCCGGAGGAAGGCTCCGGGGTAATGCTCTGGAGGGGCTTGGCTCCAAGGGGATGTTCCAGGGAGGATGCTCCGAGGGAATTTTCCGAGGGGGGAAGCTCCAGGAAGAGAGGGGATACTCCGAAGGGATGCTCTGGAGGTGGATGCTCCAGGAGGGAGACTCCGGGGAGGATGCTCCGTGAAGGATGCTCCGAGAGGACTCCGGTGGGTACCGCGGTACCGGCCGAGCACCCACCGCGATGCCGCGGCCCCGGCCCCGGCCCCACTCTGCAGTGCCATCGCTGCGCTTTCGCTTTTCCTTTCCCTAGGAAGAAGGGGCGGCCCCGGCTGCTGGCTGCCCTCCAGGGAAGGACTGAGGGGGGGACACACACACACACACCCACGGCTCAGCCCCCACAGCCCTCTGGGGGAGGGGGAGTCTGGGGGGGACCTGACCTGGAACACCTAAAATCTGTCCTCAAACCAACTCCTCACTGGCATGGTCCAAAGTGAGTTTATTCCTGTCTCTGGGTGATGCTTCCCATGACTTGGAGCAAAGAAGTTCCTCAGCTCTTCCCCAGGCAGACAAGAATCACTGTGGATGTGCCTGAGCTGGGCCCAAGCAGGTGATTTAGCTTTTGGGACTTGAAGTGCTTGGGATGTAAGGAGTCGATTACCATCTTCAACAGCCTCCTAACAGAGCTCCTTCTGCCCAACCCCTCCCTGCAGCTCCAGGCAAGAGCTGTATGAACTGTGGTAGCTTGGAAAAAAACCCATCAGAGCCAGAAGATTTCTGATGGCTGAGGACAATTAACAACTCAATCCAAAGGAAATTAACTTGGTTCACCCAAGGGTCAAAGAACCTTCCAGATGGTCACAATTAAGATGCCTTGAGAAGCCAGGGAGCCAGCAAAGAGCTTCCCCCACATGGCCATGGCTGAGGGGAGAAGAGCTGAGACCTTCACAAGCAATTAGCTGGAGTAATGAACCACATCCTCCTCAGTTGTTCTGTTTCAGTTCTGCTGCAGGATCCAGAGGGTAAGGTGCAGCTGCAGGGAGTGCTCCTGTAATGACCACAGGCTTTAAAGTGATTTTCTTCAGGAGTTTGCTCAGTCAGATGATGCTCTTGGGCATTTCCTGCTTCTTGCTCCTACTGTTTGCCTTATCTCAAGGTCGAGCAAGCAGCAGGTACACCTGCAGGCTTTCAGAAGGTGAAGAGGCAACTCTTGGAGGGAAGGACTGCTAGCATGAGGTCAAAGAGGTATCCAGAGGGACCTGGAGATGCTCAAGAGGTGAGCCCATGTGAACCTCCTGAGGTTCCAGAAGGCCAAGTGCAAGGTCCTTCACCTGGGTGGGGGCAATCCCTGGTATCAGTCCAGGCTGGGGGATGGAGAGCAGCCCTGTGGAGAAGGACCTGGGGGCACTGGGGGATGAAAAGCTGGCCATGAGCTGGCCATTCTTACAAGGGTTTGTTTCCCTTCATTGTGGGGTTCCAGGTGTTTTTTAGTGAGGGAGAATAGCAGGGGAGGGCTCAGCCTTGGGCCCTGGGCAGCAGGTCCCCAGTGCAGAAGGGAGGGAGATGGATGTTTCCTGTTGTAGGGAGGCAGTTTGTCTGCCTCACTTGCACCATATATCATAGGGTTGGAAAGGCCCTTCCAAGGTCATCTAGTCCATCTGGGTAGTGGCTCTCCACCTAAGCTCTCACTGGGTAAGGGCTTCTCCTTTTCTGCTAGCCTCCTCTCCACCTCTCCCTGAAGGAGGACACTCAGTAATTCAGGCTATGGCTGGCAGAGGTTTCTCTGCAGACAGCCACAGCCAAATACTCAGCTCTGTAAACACCTGAAATGAATTCCTGCTGCCCCATTCCCTCAGCTTCATCCTTCCTTGCTGCTTCACTGCATTTATTTAAAAGAAAGTAAGAAAATGCATTGGAGGGACCCAGGTTTTGAAGCTCCCAGAGGAGCTGTTTCTTCCCAAGATGGGTGAAGATTTTCTTACGGATACAGCAGCCCTGTGAGCACCATCTGTAAGGTAAGGAAACACTTCATTGTTGTGAATGTGTTTGCATGATTGCTGCCTTGGGCCACAGGAAGAATCCCTCCCATCCAGCCTTGCTCCAAACATTTAAATACCACCTTGGAGAAACCCCTTGCCAAGTGGCAGGATATTGAAAAGCACAATAAATGTTAATTCTTGGTTCTCTCTGCTGCTGACATTTGGAAAGACTCTCCAGGAGAACAGGACCCAGCAGATTACCCCCTCTGCAGGGAGGGGAAGAAGCAGGTGCCCACAACCCACCTCCCATTCATCTCCTTCCAGGGACAGCAGCCACAGGCAATGCTCAAATCCCAGAGGCTGCTTCTTTGCTTAGAACAAATAGTTAACACAAAAATATGGAAAAAAGTCATTTTATGTAGTACAAGATTAGTCCAGGGAAAGCCTAGAAGACCACAGAAAAACAAGAGAGTAGCTGTTAGGCAAAACACATTAAACCATGAAGAAAAACCATGAGAACACTTCATTTTCAAGAGAATTCCAGATCTGATTTATTCTGAAGTTCACAAATAACAAGCAGTTTTCTGTAAAAAACTAGGGTAAGAACCAGTGTGGTCAGAGCTCAGAATTATTTACATTCTTAGAAGGTATTTCTCTCTCTCTACCCAAGGCTGTGGCCATCACTCCACCACTAGCTGGAAATATCCCAAAGGCACTTTGTCCAGGAGGCATTCTGGAGCCTGAGCTGAGTTTATGCTTTAAGAAAAGCATTTAAACCTGCCAGGATGAAGGTTTTGTTCTGCAGAGGCTGAGCCAGGTTATGGCTGGCAGGGACTGTCCCCTTGGTTTCCTCACCCAGGCATGATGTGAGTGTGAGTGTCCCTGTGTGGGGGAGGCTGGGAAGCAGAGCTGGGTGTGCATGGGATCAGGGATACAGGATCAGAGCTATCACAGCTCAGAATGAAAGTCCCCTAAGCCCCACCCCCCCAAAATTTGTACAATGCAGTGAGTTGGGTGCCCAGTGGAAATGCTCAGCAACCCCTCCCAGGCTGCAGGCAGCTTTGGGGAGAACCCTGCAGGGGCTGTGCAATGAAAAGAAGGTGGTGAAGCATCCCCAACCCAGCTCTTGCTGGATTCACTGCAGCCCAAGCCCCTGGGCAGTGCACTACCTCCTCCTGCTGTCTTCTTCCCAGTGGGAATGGGGGAGCACAGGTAACATGGGGAGAGTGGTGCAAACAGGAGAGAAACACCAACCTCTTAGCACAAACAGTGTGTGAAGTCACCTGAAGTTGCCTGCTTCTAGAAGATGAAAGACTAAATGATGTGAAGCACTAAATTCTCCCATTTGTCTGGATTAAAACAAACAAACACCCTCTAAAAGAAAAACACCAAGCCACAAAAATCCCCTTCAGTAAACATTAGAATACTTCAACATTCAAGAGCAAAAGTCTCCCTGGGAAGGCACATACCTGGATGAACCAGTGGGTAAGAAATGACAGCTGAATCAAGATGTCAAACAGGCTTTGCACTCCAGGAGAGGAGTTTCCACCCTTGAGCATGTATTTCACATCTCAGGCTCTCTCCTGGGAGCTTAAAGGAAGTGGCTGATGGGAGAGGGTTGTTTACATGGGCAAATTCAGGACCAGGAAGCTGCAGCTAACAGTGTTTCAACCTCAGATTCCTGTGGTTATCAGATAATTCTCCTCTGACACACCAAAAAGCTGCTTCTCATTGTTCCAGTTCCTAGAAATAAGGTTTACAAAGAGCAAACACCTGTGCCAAGTTTTAGGCCATACCCTGGTTTGCAAAGAGCATTCCAAGGTGATCACCCTGACAAACTGGATCATGTCTTTTGGGCAAGGGAGACTGGCTGGGACATGCTCTCTCCTGCCATCTGTTTGCTCATGTCAAGGCTGCTAAAGGATGTGCTGCCAAGGCTTGGTAAAAAAATCCAGCTCCAGTTTTGCACTAGCTTCACACTGCATCTAAACTCTCACTCTAAACCTCCCTGCCAAGGGCCTGTCAACCTATTAAACAGCAGTGACCCTGAACCTGCCCAAACATCTGGGTTTCTCTCCTCAGAAAAGCTGATGCTGTTACCCAACTATGCTCAGTGGCATCCTCTGACCACGTTCATGTTTAGCCAGGAGAAGAGCAGCCCCAGAGGGGAGCTGCTCAATGCCCAGCAAGAGCTGAAGGCTGGGGCCAGACTCTGCTCAGTGGTGCCCAGGGCCAGGCCAAGGGGCACTGGGCACAAACTGGAACCCAGGAGGTGCCACCTGAACCTGAAGACTGGACTCAGTGGTGTCACCTCTGCAAATACAGCAGGAAAATGCAAAACTTCCCCCACCAGCTGCCAGAGCAGGGCAAGGCCCCTACCAGCTTTGGCTAGAAGGCTTTATGTTCTGTTTATTAAGCCTCTACAAGCCAGCACAAAACACAACCAAGTGCCCTGAGAGAGATCTTTCATCACTGACCTCTGTCAGTAGAATCAGACTAGCACAAAGGAGACTGTGCATTTATAAACTGCAATATATTTAAAGAGGCAGAGGTAACACCAGGGGTGCTGCCCCCAGCCAGGGGACAATTTCTCAGCAGACTGTCCACAAGATTTGTGTTTTGTTTCTTTGTTTTATTCTTAAAACCCAAGCAGTTTGAAAGCAACTCGGTGATCAGCAGAGCTAAGTGCATAACAGACCTCACAGCCACCTCAGAGCTGGCACCTGAGAATCAAGAAGCAGCAGTCAGAAAGAGATCCTGACTTTTGTTCTCAGTACCTGCCCCCCTGAGGCCAATGCAGTGACATCAACTGACACAAACATTCATCTCCAAATGCCTGGATTGTGCCTGTGCACAGGACAGAGCCAGCAGAATGGTTTCCATCACCCACACTGCACACAAGACATGAAACTAGTTCACAAACAGAACCTCCAGCACACCTCAGAAGGGTAGAACCCCAGCTAACACTGCTCCCCTCTAGACACAGGTGAAACCATGGGAAGTTAAGGACAGCCTGGGAGCAGGTCACATCCAGGGGCAGATGTAAACAACTTCACCACACAGGTTCCAGCCAAAAACCAGCATGGGAATCAAGTGAATTTTGTCAGCAGAACTTCAGTGCTACAAATACTTTGTGCAAGACAACTCTGTGCCAACCTGTGCTGAGCCAAAACAGAGCAGGGCAGAACTCATTCCCAAAACCCTTTCTCTACATCTTTCTGGACTTGCTAACCAATTCAGCATGTGCAAAGTCAGCTGAGTAAGATCAGAGTTCTCCTACCTGTCCCTAGAATACAGAAGCTTCCTGTCCAAGGGCAGGAGTCAAGGAATCAAAACCATTTAGCAGCTTTGTTTTTCCTGGCAGTTTTCACTCCTTGCTGTGCATTAGTAAGTCTGGAGAAGGTTCACTGAGGAACCTAGGGACCCTGTCAGGCCTTGAACTCTTCTTCAAGTATCTTCCAGCTGAGCTATAACATTTAGAGTTACAAAGGATTGAGCAGATCCTGTTCCCTGCTAGCTACTGCACTGACACAACCCTGGCTGCAAAGGAATCTCCCAGGCTTTACAGTATTCATGTTCATACAAAAAGAGAATGGAAGGAACACAGGGTTTAAATTAATAAATAAGGTTAAAATTACAGGAGACAAAGTGTTGCCACTAGCCCTTTCTAGAAAGAGTGGTAGAAGGAGAGTCCATTTCAGTGGCAGTCCAGCAGGAAGGAGACAACAGCTCCATCAGAATGCTGTGCTTTTAAAGATCTCTGGGTTTTCCTCTTCCTCCTTGGACTCCCTCGTGCTGCTAGAGGCAGACCTGTACTCTAACCTGGGGAGGGGAGGGGAAGAAAACAAGAAAATAACTTCAGAAAGAGATGAGAGAGCACAGAACAATAGCCTTTGCTATCTTGAGCCCTCTCTGACACGAACAGCCTCCTGATTTCCACACCCTGTTGACTGCAGCTAGACAGGGCCCTTCCACCAGGTGGATGCTTCTGTGCCACCTTCAGCCAGAGCCATGGCTCTCACTCCCTTTCTTTTTAGGTTAGTTGGACTAAACTGGAAGAGTTCAGTCCTTCACTAGTCCTTGTATGGCTTGCAGAGCTAGCAGGACAGATTATAACCCCCAAGAAGTGTCCCTGTGAGCACCTTTAGAAGCAACCCACTTTTACCAGTGCTTTCCTCATACTCATTTTTATCCAGAGTAAAATGATCCATGTAAGAGTCAAGAGGTGTACATGTCAGCAGGTACACTGGGGAAGAGGAACCAGCATTCCAGCCAAGCTCCTTTCATCTTCAACAGGACACTTAGCACACTACCAAAGCCAGCCCTTCCCCCTGGCAAGTCCCCTCTCAGAACACAGCATGTATGTGGCAAGATCAAAAGGGGAGACTTACACCTTCACCACCAGCATTTGCTCAATGGTGTCTGGAAGAGGCATGCCATAGCTTTCTGGCAGAAAGAGGGTCAGAATTCCTGAGAGCACAGTCAGGCTGCCCATCAGGATGTAAGGCAGGAAGCGATCGTAGGCACCTGGGGGAACACAAAAGCCAAAGCAAGCATCAGCTCCAAGCCTCCAGTAGTGCTTGCACCTAGGTAAAAGGCTTTATCCCTGTGAGATTGATGCTTTCAGGTGAACCAACCAACCAACCAAGCCCTCTCACAGCCCAGCATTCCAGGCATATGCTGTTAAAAGTGTGGGTTTAAGAAGCCAAGAGACTGGGAGACAACAGGTGGAAGAGCGGTCCCTACAGTCTCCTGAGTCACCCAGAACATCTCTTCCCCACATTTTCTCTCCACTGTGACCATTCCTCAGGGATGCTGAGACCCCATTTTTACCTGCAGTTTCACAGGAGACCTGGAGCTGGGAACTCAGAGCAGGAGGAAAGCCCAGGAAGCCACTGAGGCAGGACACCGATCCCTTCTCCACCCCCCAGCCTCTCCCCCACGTACCCAAACAGTTAACTCACCAAGGTAAACAAAGTAAGGTGAGAGGATGCTGCCCAGCCTAGAGGCCATGGAACTTGCTCCAACTCCCATGTTTCTCACCACTGTTGGGTAGAGCTCAGAAGTGTAAACATAAACCATGGAAAAGGCAGATGTGATCCCAAACTTGCCTAACATCACCAGCAGAACAGACAGGGCACGGATATCTGCAAGCAAAACACAGCAGGGGCTTCAAGAAAGCTCTGGCAACTCAAGAGGTCTCCTAATTCCATGGTGTTTGTGCAATTCCTGCCTAATTAATTCCAGCATCATCTTCTCCCTGTGCATGTTTATAAGCATGGGCAACATTTTGGATGTTATTTTTGTTTTCCAGATCACTAGGACTCAAACCTTTTTGTCTCCTCTCAAGCATGAGGCTTCCTGCCAAGTGAGCAGTAAGGAGAACAGAGAAGGAGCTGGAGAGGTTCTCTCTGCTGTCAAGGGCCAGATCTCTTGCTAGTGCAAACAACCCCATATATCCTTTCTGCATCAAGTGAACAAAGGTAAACATGTGAAACAAGTTATTTTTGGTTTCCTGCTCTGGTTTCTCATTAACATTCCTGGCTCCAAGTCAAGAGTTTAATTATAGGAAGCTGGGCTGACTGCAGCTGGGACAGAGTCAGAAACCAAAGCAGATCCTTATCAGTGTCCACCCAAAGGACAGGATTAAAGAAAGAGAGAATGAACACATGTATTACCTGCATAAAATCTCAGCTCTTGCACATCCTCTTTTGTTTATTGATTTGTAAGCAAGTGCTAAGCAAGAGCCCTTCCCCCTCATCATATTCAACATCATTATCAGTAATGAGTCCATAACCCTATTACAGCCTAACAATACACATGCTTTGATAGCCAATAAAAGTTATTTTCTCCTCCTTTCCAGATGCCAAACATTGTGTTCACTATCAACAGCAATTTAGTACAAGCATCTCTGCTTATCAAAACTGACACCCTTGAATGAAACTGTTTAAAGGAGCCATGCAGAGAGCCAGTGGCAGCTGTTTGGGAAGTTCTGCAGCTTCTTGGCCACCTCCCCTACCAAATTCTGGTTAGTCTAGTCCTGGTTTTACACTTAGATCTTACCAGGGCACCTTGCCAGGGATGTACATCAAAAGGCAAAATAAGACTCTGCAGTTCTAGCTCTGCAGAGAAGTACCTAGGAGTCCTGGTGGAGAAGTTCACCATAAGGCAGCAGTGAGTTCTTGTGGCCAAGGAGGCCAATGGGCTCCTGGGGTGCATTCAGACAAGTGTGACCAGCACATCGAGTGAGGTTCTCTTCTCCCTCTACTCTGCCCTACTCAGGCCACACCTGGAGTCATGGGCTCCCCAGTTCCAGAAAGACAAGGAACTGCTGGAGAGAGTCCAGCAGAGGCTAGGAGGATGCTGAGGGCACTGGAGCATCTCTGGCAGAAGGAAAGGCTGAAAGCCCTGGGGCTGCTTGGCCTGCAGAAGAGCAGCCCCAGAGGGGAGCTGCTCAAGGCTGAGCAAGAGCTGAAGGCTGGGGGCAAGAGGCTGGGGCCAGACTCTGCTCAGTGGTGCCCAGGGACAGCCCAAGGGGCACTGGGCACCAACTGCAACCCAGGAGGTGCCACCTGAACACCTAAGGAGAAGCTTGTTTGGTGTGAGGGTGTTGGAGCCCTGGCCCAGGCTGGAGTCTCCTGGGGAAGAGATTCCCAAGGCAGCTGGAGGTGACCCTGGGCAAGCTGCTGTGGGTGCCCCTGCTGGAGCAGGGGGTTGGACTGGGTGATCCCCAGAGGTCCCTTCCAAGCCCTACCATGCTGGGATTCTGGGGCTACAGAGCTGCTCCCAACAGACCAAAGGCAGTGCCCCACCTTCCCAAAGGTCTCAGAACTGAGATGTTGTGGGAGCTCCTCGTGCAGCAGCAGTGAGCACCGAGGAAGAGGGGCAAAGATAGGAAATGGGTGTCTGTATTTAGAACCCTCAGGACACTTCTCCTCCACATCTGCCCAGTGCATGGCCCAGCTTGTCCCCTATCAGACCTAGGTGAGGTGAGGTAAGGGTTGCATACGTGAGGGCACCAGCTGGATGAAGAGCAGCACACAGCCCCCCAGGAAGAGTGCAGCAGCCATGGAGTAGCGGCGGGGGAGGTTCCGAAGCAGCAGCCAGGAGATGATGTAGGCTGGGACCTCAATCACTGCTGAGAGGAAGCAGTTCACATAGACATCTCCATGCAAGTTTGGGGTGTCAAGAGAAAGTCCAAAGTAACCAACAGAGATGATCATCCTGAAAGAAGCAGAAGAAGAGGATCAGCCAGGTTTCTCCTCCTCCTGTCGCTGGCCTGAGCCTCTTTTACATCTCTCAGCACAGAAATCACTGGGCAAGGCCAAGTCAACAGCTGCCCAGTGAATTCACCTCTGAAGCAGATGAAAGTGCTGCCTTCAGAAACAGCAAGGTACCAATTAAACAGTGCTGATGCTTTTTATCTTTCAAGCTGTTCTTGAATTCAAAGACTAAAATACAGTATTTAAAAAGAAAGAAATTGAAAATACCCTATTCAGTATCAACACTATCAGGGAACTCCAGAGCTGTTCCTGCCCTTGCTGAGGCAGTGGCCTGGGAGCCCATGGTCAGAGGTGCTGGATGGACCCTGCAGCTATGAGGTTAGACTATTCTGCTGCCATTGCATGACTTCACAACTGCCCAGCAGACCTGGCAAGGAAGATCTGTGTCTCTGCCACTTTGAGACATCCCATGTATCTCTGCTAGCCAAGCTGATGAAGAGAGCCTGACTACTTCTCATGCTTGCCTCCATATTTCAAGCCACCCCTGGGAGACAGGTGATGATCATTCACAATGCAGTCATGTTACAGTTCTTTATAAACTTAACCTAAGAGTTTGAATTACTGAATCTGACTGCTGTTGAGGCCTACAGTAGCTTTTCCATTCTATTTACCAAGGAGCTTTAGGGGGAGAACATTGTTTCTTGGTCATTACTCCCCATGCTTTGGGTATAAAGTCAGAGAGGAGGAGCATGGCATCCTGGCAGACCCAAGCAGCCTGGGATTTCCTCTGCCACATCCCAACTGGCTAGGCAACATCCAAATCATGTTTGCATGGCTCAGTGCCTGGGCTGGTCAGTGCAGCAGGATACAGCCTGGTGGCCAGGAACCCTGTGAGCTTAACTATGCTGCTGCCAGATGAGAGCTGGCTTCAAAGGAAGCCACAACTGTCTTGGAGACAAATCCTCTCATGCCTTGGGATGCTGGGAAGAGAAGGTTGTGCTTCACCAACAAGGAACACGTGGTGAACAAGGGAACAGCCACTGGACCAGGGCAGTGGTGCAATGGAGAAGGCCAGAGCACTCTGCACTCATCTCCTTCGGCATCTCTGCTACAACAGAAGCTGGAGCAAAATCCCTGCACAGCACAAAGGGGATCACTGGCAAAAGATTAGCTCTTCCTCCTCTGCACTTCTCATGGGTAAAGCCTTCATGGTCCAGTTGTTTAGAACAAGTTGTCCAGTGTACCTGGGAAGGTATGAAGTCATACAGCTGGCAGGGAACCCCTGCTGCTGTGTGTGCCCTGCCAGCTACAGCTCTTCTCCTCCAGAGGAGTCCTGTGGTGTTTTCCACACTGCTGGGCACATTGTACAGCCCTGTGCTCCCAGGAGTTATTTTTATACCCATCAAACTGCTTCTGGAACTCACTTTCAGGAGCAGCTTGACTCTGCCTAGGCTAAAAGTTCAGCTACCATGTGGCAACAAGCCCTTCACTGTGTGGGATGGATTACACACTGCCACACTGCTCTGCTTCTCTTTGTGCTACCTGAAATGCTCTTCCAAACAGGCTCTGCATTTGATTTTTTACAACCACACACACACCACCAGCTGTGTCTAGGAACTTGCTACTGACCTACTCCATACAGCTCTGAAATAGGGCAGCCTCCAGGCTCTAGCTCCCTTCCAATGAAAGGTGACAGTCAGCAATGGGACTTGGAGGTAAAGCACTGGAAACTGGACTGACATCTCTGCAAAGAATCAACAGCACCTTCCTTTTCTGTGCTGTTTTCTGTTCAAGTTCCTTTCTCAGTATATTTGGAGCACTCTGCTTGGTGATGGGCTGGGGAAACTGGCTTAAACATTAGCCAAGGAGTCATCCTTGGACCCAAAAAGCCAGATCAGTTTATAGCCCCTGGCAGCTCAGTGGACTCAACTCCAAGGTTTTGCCTCACTAAACCACAAGAACATGGTTCAAAAAGGCAGCTGATAAGACTTAACTCCAAGTACTGGAGGGACCTTCTTGATGAGGACAGGGTAGGTACATGCCTCAATCAAAACCTCTCTTTTATAGCCTCTGGCAAGCTCTAAGTTCCCCTCTCCATTCTAAGCAGTTACAGCTTCATTGAGCTTTCCAGTGAAGGAAACTGAAAAGCACTTCAATCACACTGAGCATCATGTATGGCTCCAGCTAGGGCAACACTGACCTAAGATAGCAGGTAGACAGAGTAGCTGGCAGCAAAGTCTAGGGAAATCTCAGGCTAGGACTTCAGAGACAGCTTTACCCTTGAAGAGACACTGCAGAAGAGATGGGAAGATTGTCCCCAGAAGCCAGGTACTGCTGTCTCCAGGCCCTGGGCAGCAGCTCTCTGACTGGGCACCAGGCCATGACTCATTCTTCTGAGAAGACTTTGTAACAGTCAGATGAGGATTCCCCAAGGCCTAACATCAGGCAGGATTCCCACACACCACTGCCAGCTGATCTGATTCTCATTCAGTTCAGGACATATCTGACTGCTTCAGAAAGAAGCAACAGCCCAGATGCTGTTTCTAGACTGTTACTGAGATGCAGAACCTACACCACCAGAACCTTGTTGCCTCAGCCAGCAGGCTGCTAGGTTTTGAGCTGAGGTTTTTCCATCTCTCTTCAGAATAGCTTAGTGTTCCAAGAGCAGTTTCTAATTGTTTTGCTGGTTTTGTGCTTGCACACTCCTGGAGCACATTTACTCACCACAGAATCACTGACATAATTGTGATAGTCAGGATATTTCGGGTTCTCATCAGGTCCAGGATGGTGTAGGTCTGCTGCTTCTGGGAATCCACATCTTGCAGCTGGAAAGGAACAAAGAAACAAAACCATGGGAAAGTTAACCTCCTGCAAGCAGAGCTACTGGGAAAATAAATCTCCACACACACACTTACACATCCTATTTTGGTGTGCAGAGCTGAAACAGGTGCCTCACTTGGAAGCAAACATATAGAAGCTTTAAGAGCCAACTACCTGTGAAGGCAGTTGCTCCTCCCTAATTTAAAGTCACTTCACACTTAAGTTTACATAAGTAATTCAATTTCTCTGCCTGAGGCTTCACAAAACCACTGCTTATTGTTACTTTTATCCTGGAATTAAGAAGTGACAGAACTCATCTGTGATTTTCATGTCCCTGCTGGCAGAGTTCTTACAGGCAGCTTTGAGCAGCACACCTTGAGGACCATCCAGTCTACTGCACCCTGACAAGGAGGATGAGACATCTGAAAATCACCATCTGTCAAAGCAGAGGCTTTATCTAGCCTGAGAGCATCTTAAAAGAATCCCAGCATGATGGGGGTTGGCAGGGACCTCTGGAGATCATCCAGTCCAACCCCCCTGCTCCAGCAGGGGCACCCACGGCAGCTTGCCCAGGGTCACCTCCAGCTGCCTTGGGAATCTCTCCACACAAGGAGACTCCACAGCCTCTCTGGGCAGCCTGGGCCAGACCAAGAATGGTCTTCAAAGACCTGCAAAAAACCCCTAAGTGACAAACTGTTGCACATCCACTGCAGGCAAAGCAAGAAACAAGAAGATTAAAGTGCAGCAGGACAGATGCAGGAACTGACTGCTCCTGCTGGACTTAACAGTGCTGTACTTAAACTGAGACAGACTGGCTAAGGAGCTGAAGAGTCTCCATCATTATTGAGCCTGGTTTTGAGATGATCTTCTAAGCAAAAGGCCAACAAACTTCTCCTTGCCCCATGAAACTTTCCAGCTCCTCAAAATAAAACCACTTCCATGTAAACACTGCAAAGATGTTCATCTGTGAAGCATGCAAATGAGTTTTGTCCTTGGTAGGACTGTGAAATAGGGAAGAATTGATCTTGCTTTTTGTTTGGGGTTGTTTATTTTCCCTTTTAATTTAGGACATTTTATACCCAACTGAGTTTGTGACTCTACTGACAGTTAGAAATCTAACCAAGGCAGAAGCAAGCATCCACCTCAGCAGCTCAAAATGATCAGGTGAGCAAAGGTAATGCTGAAACACTTCAGTTTTGATACCTTCTGAACTGCAAGCTGCCCAGACACCTCCCAATACTGAAGTGAAGACCTCTCTCTCTCTCTCCCACTAGAAGTATCCCTCTTGCCTGACAGGCCTCTAGTATGTGCAAACACAATCACCTGTGTACACAGATCACTTCCTCCCTTCATTTTCTTTGAGTCACTGTGACCTGAGAATGTCAAATTCCATTTTATGATGTTTAAAGACTGGGTGCCTTTTGTTGGCACTGTGTCCCCCTCCATGGCATGGGCTTCAATGAAAGTAAACTGTGATTCTAGCTTCACAATAGTGCAGTGACTCACTATTTGAAACTCTTCTGACTTCCTTCCACCTGGCCTAACACATCACCCTCTACTCTCTCTTTGCTCAGCTTACAATGCTTTATTTTCCCCCCTAACCAACAGGCTGGTCCAGCAGAAGGAGCTGGATGTAGTGCAAGACACAAGACCCCAATAAAGAGACAAAAAGGAAGCCTTCCTTTAACTTAATTCCTTCTCAACCTCTCCTCCACATTCAGTTAGTGACTTTTCTTCTGGCAAGCTAGTTACTAGACACTGATTTGGGGCCCTTAAACCCTGTCCCTCAACCCAAAACTATTCCTCATCTCCATGTCCTGTAAACAGTATCTGAGCTAACTGGAACAACACTGGGACATGAAGCATATGCAACCCCTGCAGTCAGGTGAAACTTCCCAGGGATATTTTGTTCTGAAGACCTGGAGGATAAACCAGAGGTGAGGTAACTCATGCACACTTCAGCCCATGTGCTTCCACAAACCTTCATTTTCTGCAGAAGGCAAAGGGTTCTTCCCATCTGACAGCTCTCCTGCTGCCTGAAGCCAGCCCTCCCAGCAGCCAGCCTGCAGTCAGCTCTGCAGCTCCCAGCCCTTTCTCATCAATCACATGATCTTTCCTAAGCACTCTCCAGTTCTGCCACTATTTGTTGCCAAGAAACCAGCAAACAGGAAACAAAAAAAAACCCCAAAAACCAAATAAACCACAAAACAAAACCAGGAACAGACAAATTCAGAGAGCTGATGAAGAAAAAGGACCCTGGCTCTCGGGAGCTGGAGAAGCAAACAACAGAATCCTACAGTGGACAGGCTAGAACAAGAAGCTATGAGACAGGCAGGGAGGGCAAACCAGCTATCTGGAGTTAAACCTATCATCCAAACATTTTTATCCCCCCCCAGATGGGATAACTGAGCTCACTAGCCCCTGTTTGTGCTCCACAGCTCATTTGCAACCAGTCACCTGCTGGATTCTAGCTGGTTTTGAAATCCCTGCAGCCTAAATTTTGCAGGTGCTGCTCTCTAGCTGTAGGGGCTTGAGGAACACTGCAAGCATGAGCTGGGGTTGCTCCTCCACCCAGAACTCCCATTCCAAATGCAGGAGGGCTGAGAGCCAGTTGGATTTCTGAGAACCTCTCTGAAGTGCAAACATGCTTCAGAAACACTCAAGAAGGGGCTGGGAGCTCTTCAGAAAGCAGACACAAGAATGCCATAACCAGACCACTAATGAAGGAAAAAGTTTTGCACAGATTTTTTTGGTCACAGAATTACTTTTAGTTCCAAAAGAAAAGAAAAAGATGGACAGGAGTTGTGCATTTCAACAGTGCCTGCTGATGGAGCTCATTCTCCTTTGAGGGTCAGAATGCTCATGATTTATATCCAGAAACCAGGACTGAACTCCAGCCCATCCTGCTGCAGAAGTTAGCATTTCCCCTTGTCTGGTGTTCCCTGGGGCAGCATCCCTACTCTTGCCCTTGCCTTCTGCTGCTTTGGAAGGAATGCAGCTCTATTGAGAGGCAGCAAACATCAGCATTTCTTTCTAAGAATGGGAGATGAAGGATTCCAGGGACAGTGACCTTAAGCAGATGTTGGAGCCAAAGCTTATTTTCCATTCTTCTGCTGTGGTGCTAGCAAAGGACAGGTCTTCATGCCTGCAGCATGAGAAAGAAGGAGGAAAAAAATAGGCAAAAGCAGCTTGTTCTGCTGAAAAATGCAGGGGAAAAGCTATCCCAACAAGGGCTGGGTTTTCCTGCTGTTTTCACTCTGTTCCAGCAAGACCAAGATGTCTGACTGCCTGCACATAAGCCTGGACAAACAGGGCTGTTTGCATCTCAGCTAGCTTCAAGCCAGGTGAAGCTGTTTCAGTCTCAGCAGCAAGCACACAGCAGTTTGGTGGCTAACCACCCTCCTGAGCCTGCTGCAGAGGCCTTGGGAAGCAAGGGAGCATACAAGGGACTGCAGATCTGTCTAGAGAGGTGCCCATGGGTCATGCAAACAGTTTGTCTGGCTGACTTCTGGAGGTCATGTCTGAACAAGTGTGCAACTACTTCTACAACTTAAGGGCATCAAACAGCTCAAAGGGAAGATACCTACAGGAAACAAGACCAAGTTGGAAGAAAGGGATGGAAAAGAAGCAGTACTTCCAGCTATTCCACCCTAAAGGGACCCAGGTTTTGCTTTCTTTAATATGGAGTAGAAATTGGAGTTGAATATGGGATTGAACATTATCCAGTGCCACTGGCCAGGGCCAGTCCTGGGCTAGATTCCCACAGAACTATATTAAGACTGTGCAAGCAGAACACCTGTTCAGTGCAAGTATTCAGATCCTAGAGCAATAGGCACTCAAACTCATTCCCTTCCCCCCAAAACCCCAAGAATTGAAAAGGAAAAAGGTGGCTGTCACCTGGATCAGAAAGATGCTTCCATGAGATTGCATGCTGGCATTCCCATGGGAATGGGGCAGCAAGGGCTTTGCAAATGAAGCAGGAAAGGGGTATTCTGCTCTCCAGGAAAAGGACAACCTTCTACCTATTGGAAAGGTACCTGATAACAATTCAATTTGTATTGGAAATCCATCACTCCCTTGGCATGCTCATTGCTAGGTCCAGCAAACAACTGGACTGCTAAATGAATCTTACCTCACTTGGGTCAAATATTACATCTGGGGCTGTAATGCCATTAATTTTTGCAGCCTTTCTGATGATGTCTTCTGCCTCCTGAAACCTTCCCTGGGAGATCAGCCACCGTGGAGACTCTGGGATGATCCTGCAGAAAAGGTTCAGAGGAACAACAAGTCTGCATTTCCACACAACACATTGCTGCAGGCATCAATGCATTGTTCCAGGCAGGAAGAGGTCCAAAACTTGCCACATCTTGCAGAAATGAGAGCAGTGACAACCAGACATCAGATTTACAAGAGCAGACTAGCAGTGCTGAACAAGAACAGACTAAAATGCATTCCTGATTTTGGAAGTGCTAAAGAAATAAGCAATGAATCAGCCAAAAAGAGCAATCAAACCCTTCCCAGGATGGGAAAAATGGAAGAAATTCAGGAATGTGACTAGAGAGGCAGCATGCTGCACAGTAAGAGGTGCAGCCTTAGAGAAGAACATAGAACATTAGTAACTGTAAATACTGCCATGGAAAGGCAAGGGAGGAAGGAGGAGTTTGCCTGAGTCATTCCCCTGGGGAAGGAACTGGATGGAATCAGGAACAGAAGTGGGAGCATGAGTGAAGAAACACCACCACCACGTGGTCTGTTCCCACTTTACATGCCACTAAGCATGGAGGGAAACACAGACGTGCAAGCACTGGTCTGTTGCTTCATGTATCTATGGCACTCTAGCATCACCCAGCTTCCCAAAACAGCTGGTGTCTCCTTCTGCCTTTGGTTCAGGCCTTCTTTTAGAAGCTCCTGGATTTCAGGTGGTGCACAAGATGTTTTACTGACCTTTTTCTTTGACTTGCATGCACATCATTTTCTAGAAGCCTGCAGGAAATGAGGACTGGGCTTTTGAGGCATAAGTCAGATCACCCACAAAGTTCTAGACCTGCAGCTAAATGACCATGAAGAGTGAAGGACACAACATCCACTCCTCACCTGCTCCATTCCACTGGTACAGGCTGCTTGGCTTAAAGTCTGGATCTTAAAACTCTGCAGACAAGACTTTCTAAAGGCTGAAATCTTATTAGTTATACTCACCACCAGAGTGGGATGCAGAGCAGCCCAGGTAAGGTGAGTGCCAGCAGCAGCATCCTCCAGTCTCTGATGAAGTAAGCAAACAGTGGCAGCAACATGTAGCCCAAGGCATAAAATATACAAACTCCCAGGGTGCAGAAGAGAACCCGAATTGACTTGCCAAGGATTTCTGTGCCTGGTGAAAAGAGGATTAAAGTGAGGATTAGTATCTGAACCTCACAGCAACCAACTCACCCAGTACAGCTCCAATGATTGGCTCTGAGACACGCTGCACTGGGTAGTTAGAGTGTACAATGCACTCTGCCATCCAGTTTTAGAGTGCCCCAGATCTGCTTCCTGCACTGATCCTGCAGCAACCCAGGTAATTACATGCATAAAAGGAAGAGAATTGAGCCATTCAGTATTTCTCTAGCACCATACAGCTAATACTGCTATCATTTTATCATCTTAAAGTCTCACGTTTTGCCTGAGGAGCCAAAACCACACAGAACAATTAACCTCAGCTTGATCTCTAGACTAGAGTCCTCTCCAGCTTATGGACAGAGCAGAGATGCCTAAAGTAGGTTCCTAACATCTATCACCTTGTCAAAGACTCTTTAGCTATTAGCCAAAAATCCTCCCAGCCTTTTGGAGTGCCCATGTGGGCTTCATGGTGGCTCATTAATGAGGGCTATGCTGCTGGCAGTGGAATTTAATGCATCAACAGGGGTCAAAGGTCCCCTTTGAAATGCTTTGGGTTCTGCAAATCCAGAGACAGAGAAGGAAATCAAATCTCCCTCTTTTCTTCCACAGAACTCAGAGATCCCAGAAGGTGCAGCAGGATGTCTGCAGTGAGGTTAGCTCAACACTGCTTTCACAGCTGCACTGGCCCAAGAGGAATTTCTTGCTACCATTTGGTACTTTGGGCAGTGAGGTCACTGCACATAACATCATAGTGAAATCTCATGCTCCCAAGACCAAATATGGCCTCAGTTAAGCTGAAAGTATACAAAGCAAGAGTCATTCTGCCATACCCATTTCTCCCAGGGGCTGTTCAAGGGAGACTCTGTAACGCTGAACTCTAACTAGGTTTTTTCTTTTCCAAGTTTTTGAGTCAAATAAGCATTTAGGCCCCAAAATGGACAAGAGAAATCCCTGTAAACTCAAGTCTTACATGTCTTCTCTCTCCAACTAGAAGACTTTGCTTCTAGTAATCAATGTTTGGAGTTTTTTTGCCTTTTCAGCATCATAAGCCACAGCATTAATTCAGACTGCACCTCTATCAGCTGGGAACTCCCAAGGGAGAGGACATGTTATCCAGGCATGGAGAGGACAGACTCTTAACAGTGTTGCTTGGCAAAAGAAATCAACCCTAAACCAGTACTGAAAAGGAGCAGGAAAAGCAGAAGGCAAAAGAACACATACTGTGCCCAGCAGGACTTTCATACCAAGAACAAAGGCTGCCACGTAGTTGGAGATCTGTCCCATGCCAACCAGCACAAAGAGGACTGAAAACATCTCCCAGCTGCTGGAGAAGACCTGTATGAAGCTGAAGCCAGTCTGCATTGCCAGAGTTGCAAACAGCACATTCTTCCTGCCAAACCTTCCATGGACAGATTAAAAACAAACAAACAAAACAGAAGAAGAGATGATTATACAACAGCATGAGTGAAACCTTCAGCAACAGAGAAATAAGATTGCTCATGGGAATGCTGGGAGATACAGAACATCTGCAACAAGGCACAACTATTCTGAACACATGAAAAAATCCAGTGGCCAAGAGAAAACAATATTCCAAGGGCTGCTAGTTAGGTTGCCTTGAAGTATGGGCAAACATTCTTATTGGTAGGATGGAGCTGGGAGACAAATCACTGGGAGTAAATGACTGAAAATGCAAGAGTATTAGATGCTCCTTCTCTAAAGGACAGAGTTCATGACACAGAGGAGGAAGGAAAAGAAAGGCAAGCTGCTGAAGAGAGGCAGAACTCAGGTTTGTAAGATGCTGTTATCAGGAAGGGATCCCATGCTGCAATCCTCACTGCACTCAGAAACTGAACCAGTTTCAGGGACTCCAGGAGCTCTGTCAGTGAAGTATTTAAAAACCCACAAGAAAAGAAATGAAATCAAAACCAACCCAACAAACTGTTCTAAGAGACACTGCCAGTCTCCTAGCCCAGGCAGCCCCAAGCCACCAGCAGACTTCTGTTCCCAAGTTAAGACTTGACCAGAAGGTCTGCAGTTGGTGCCCCAAGACTCAGGGAGGTCACAACACATTGAGAACAGACTTCTACTTGACCTCCCAAGATATCTGTCAATCTCCATCCCCAGGTGAGGGGCTCAAGCTCACTGCAGGGCTCTCTGTTCCAGAAAGGCAGATGGCAGCAGTTAAACACCACACACAGCCTCACAGGAGTGGTCTCCTGGAGGAGCTGCTGGACATACTTGGTCTCTTGACCACGAGCAAACTGCCACTGAGTGGCTACCAGAGCACTGGATGAGTTGTAGCCATGGGCTCCTCCACTGCATCTGGAGAGGATCTATGTCACCACATGAAGGAGCTGCAGGAGGAGACTCCTGTGATGGTGAAGGTGGGAAGCTAGTGGCTTCTGGCACCAGGAGATTAGCTCCTGCTTCACCCACTGGTTATTCACCATGGAAGACACTCAGCATCCAGGGGCTGGGAGCTCTTGGCAACAAAGCACCTGAGTCCTGCAGCAGCACCAGGCTGAAGTGGTGGGAAGAGGAGAGCAGATGGAAGGTGTGGAGCTCTGCCTGGGGGCAGATGATGAGCTAGCTGAGAGCTAGTGGGTTGAGATTAGCAGGCAGAGCAACACTGGCACTGCTGGGGGTGTCCCCTGCAGACCATCTCATCAGACAGAAACAAACTGAAGTTATCTGAAACAGTCTGAGCTTAGAACAAAAACAAACCCAACCACTGTCAACATCCCAAGTCAGTGGTGTCTTCCTTTTATCTTCCATGTCTGTACTGATAACAAGAAAGCCTGGCTCCTCTGGAGTCCAGCTGAAGAGCACCCACGCTTTACAGCTTCCACCAAGGCAGCTCACCAGACTTGAATGCTGCACTTGAGGAGGAGGAGGAAGAGAAGTCAGGGGTGTTTATAGAAAGAGAATTTTAACTTTGACCTCAGAAGAAAACAAGCCTGAGGGATCTCTCTGAACATAGTCCAAAGGAATGAGAAGAGAATGGCATCAACCTGATTGTTCCAGATAAAACTGAACTCCTACACCTGTTTTCTGGCACAAAACCACCCTGCTTGCTCCAGAAGTGATTCTGCTGAACAAATAAACAGGTCAAGATAACAGCCACTAACAAATTTGGTGACATTCTGGGCTAGTTCAGGACATTTACTCTATACAATCAGATTAGAGAGTCACAGAACAAAGATATGTTAGGAGCTGCACAAAGACACTTACACCAAACTTGACATATAGAATTGCTCACAAACCAGCACCAAACAAAGAGCCAGAGGCTCTGCTGTAGATACTTTACTTGTCTGAGAGCTGTCCTGATATGAAAGATCCAAGCAGGACACCCACAAAGAACAGGGATGTGCTCAGGGGTCCCTTCCAGTCCTCATCACATACCAGATTCCACTGTGGGGAGAGAAAACATGGAAGTCTTTATTAAACAGGATTTCCCCTCCCTCCTAAACATCTTGGCTGAGCCTGGATGAAAATGTACCCTTTGGACAGCAAGCCTCCACCAGAGAAATGAATAACTAACCTATGACACAGATAGAGCTCCATGAAAATGGTCTGAAGGACATGGGCAGCAGAGGCAAAGGCCACCTGCCCCAAGCCACCTTGGCCAGGTCCTGCTGAGGTCCCACCACTACCTTCAGAGGTGACCCCTGGGGCTTTCTTGAGACAGGTGATGGCTGTGGTACCTCCCCCACAGAGATCTGAGTGAGGGTGACTCATAATTTCACACTCAGCTTCATCTCAAAGGCTCTGCAGCCTCTTCACCTGCTCCAGTTCTGCTGCTTTGGAAAGAACAACAGACCCCACACTTCCTTTCCCTGCCCAGGGCAGAGCTTGCCATTAAAAGTCACATTTCTAATTGAGGAGAAATATGGAATATAGGGGGGGGAAAAAAAAGCCTCTTCCTTGACTACATGTTAATGTGGTTTTGAGAGAGAGTGGAGACTCTCCACTCCTCCCTGGGAAGCTAACCAACATCCATTATCATCTTGGGAATACAAATTGAAATGTAGACCAAGCAACCCAAAATTTCCAAACTGGGAACAAAAAAAAGAGGAAGAAAACAAGATAATTATTGACTTCAGACTGCAAGAGTTCCCAGTCTTCTGCCCACTGCACTCCTGAGATGCTTCTGCAATGCCTTTCCTGTTCTGTTTGTACCTATACCAACTGCTATTATTCAAAGGGGCTTCCTTTTATTTTGGTTATCTGGGAGGAGAAAAAAAGGGTGTAAATCTGGAGGGGAAAAAAGGCCAAAACCCAGCAGGGAGGCCCTGTCCCCTACCTTGCTGCCATGCTGTGACTGGTGGAGTTCCCAGAGCTCTCCCCTGGCAGAGGGCAGGAGGTGCTGCAGCCCCAGGGGAGAGGACTCTGGAGGAAGCCAATGCTTCTGATGTGAGGCCAAACCCTCCCTGAGCTCAGTTATTTAAACAGCTCCCACAGGGCCCCTTCTGATGTTTTAGGGATGGAAACTTTCAGGTTTTCATCTGTATTAGAAAGGTTAAACCAAAAAGACTCTCCCTGACCCCCATAATTAATCTCCCCTTGCTCTCCAATTACAAGTAATTAACTAGAGTGTGTTCTCCTCTGCTTTTTTACCCTTAGCCCCAGCAAATGAATGCTGAGGTCTTCAACTTGTTGAAACATCATGCCAACAAGGTCTGGTGCATTGCCTGTTAGCCATGGTGCCAGCAGCCCCTTCCCTCAGCTGTATGTTGCCCAAGAAGGCACCAAAGCATCCCTGTGAGGCCAGCACTGCCCAGAGTCAGCATCCCTGGAGTGGTTACTGATTAACCTCTGCTGCTGGGACACCCTACACCACAGCCTAGTGCTCCCCAAGCACGTGCTGTTTTCACTCCTTGGTGTCCTCTGAGCTGGCCTGCTGGCTCTAAACAGCCTTTGCCCCAGTGAACAAGATAAGGTTAACCTCAGCAAGGTATCAGGGCTGCAAAGAGGAGAAAAACATTTCAGCCTCGTTTCAAACAGCAGCTGCTGAGGCTGCAAAACATCAAGCCCCTGAACTGTGACACCCAGGGCTCAAGGCTTGGCACCAAGTATCCCCCACCCAATGTTGTTATAGCTTCAGGAGAACACATCCTTTTGCTGCAGTGGAAACTTAATCTTTTCACTCAGCTTGCAGACAGTTTGGGCTGTAGCTACTTCCCAAACAACCCACCAGCTTGGGGTGATGTCTTCCTGAGCAGCAGCCTCACTCCTCAGAGCAATAATCCCTTAGGTCTCAGAGACAAGGTGCATGGTGAGATACACACCTCTGCCATGGATTCCTGGCTGAGAGCAGCCCCTGGGGAGGATGAGGAAAAGAGGACAAGCCATGGAGAGAGCCAGAAAACATGGACAGCTTGGAGGAAGAGAAGGGGGACAAGACAAGGGAGAGGGACTGAAGCAGGTGCTTCTCAAGCACAGGCTGGGGCTAGAGTATGAAACAGTCCTAGGTCTTCACAGCCATCACCCCCACATCTCTTCAGGAGAGCATTTGGCAAGTTCTGCTTCACCTCTTCCATGGCAAGGGAGCTACCTGGAACCACAGCTCCAAATCCCTCACTGCAAGCCAAGCCCAGTTACAAAACTGAGAAGGACAAAAACCCCTACAGTACTCCCCCAGCCCTCCTCCCTCCATCAAACACAAGACTCTCCCAAGCCACTGTTCCTCAGCTTCCAGCCTTCCACCACAATGCAACCTGACCAAGAGAGACATCAGTGTGAGTTTAGCCACAATGACACCAAGCAGCACAAAGCAGAAAACCAACAGTGGCAGACTCCAACTGCAAGGCAAGTTCAGGCAGAGAGGAGGCCACAAGTCCAGCTGGAGATGCTACCATGCCACAAGGGTAAAATATAGTTCCTCCAAGTTCTCAAGGCACTTCAGAACCTTAAGGGGTAAAAGTGTCCAGGCTCTGCCTCCACTGCACTTGCAGAACACTACCTGCCCCAAAAGGAGAGCTGGCACCTCATGAATTGCTCTCAGTAAATCCTGCAGTGGTTCTCATCTAGACATGGATGCAGATCCCTTACCCTGCTTCACTGCCACTGCAATTACATCATCTTCTAAAAGATGACAAACCAGGATGAAACAAAATGCTAATGCTAATAAGATGCTGATCATGTTAAAGCTTAAGGCTGAGCAAGAGCTGAAGGCTGGGGCCAGATTCTGCTCACTGGTGCCCAGGGCCAGGCCAAGGGGCACTGGGCACAAACTGCAACCCAGGAGGTGCCACCTGAACACCTAAGGAGAAGCTTGTTTGGTGTGAGGGTGTTGGAGCCCTGGCCCAGGCTGCCCAGAGAGGCTGTGGAGTCTCCTTGTGTGGAGAGATTCCCAAGGCAGCTGGAGGTGACCGTGGGCAAGCTGCTGTGGGTGCCCTGCTGGAGCAGGGGGGTTGGACTGGATGATCCCCAGAGGTCCCTTCCAGCCCCTGCCATGCTGGGATTCTGGGATTACAGAGAACTGTTCCATTGCAGGAGCACTTGTACTTCCTTAACACCATTACTGGAACCCTAAACAATGATGAACCATGCCAAACACAGCAGCTCTGACAGCCTCACTTGCTTACATCTCTCATATAAGGAAAAACCTTATAGGAAAAGCAATTTTTTACAGCTACAATAGGTCATGTTCACCCACTCCTTTACTGACTTATTTTTTCAGCTGTTTTCCTCTCTTTCTGAGGATAACATGCATGAATGAAAAAGGAAGGGGGACAGTCCCTTGTGCTAATATTTTCTTTTTCAAACCACCATATGAGCAAGAATTTTTGAGGCTCATCCAATATCCTGAACCCTTCTCTTACCACTTGCTTCTCCCTGCAAGTAGAGGCAGGTTCTTCAGGAGAGTCTTGCAGTCTCAGAGCCCAGTACTTCCAACTTCCAACTCAGAATCTGGGCTTGTTTATGCCCCCATGAACAGTCTCTGCTTACTTGAGAGCTGGAAGTGTTTATTAAACACCCTTTCCTCTGAAAATACATTTCTCTACTCCAAATGCTCTAAAGTTTTAGATGTTACAGATCATTATCTACATGTAAACAGGGAGTCTCCAGCTCCAAAATACACATTCTGCTCCATTTCTGCCCTTGCAGTTGTTTTTAAGTAGTTACAGAGGTAAAAAACTCACAGAGAACAGGAAGGAAAGTGCCAAATGTTTTCCAAGTGCAGTACAGAAACTTACACATTTTTTAGCTGGAGGAAGAAAAAAAGGAAAGAGACACCAGGGACTGAGAAAGATGAGCTGAAATCTGACAGGAAAGCTGCATGGTGACAACATCACCCTGGTGGTAATTGTCCAGGGCACCTCCAGAAGAAAACTGCTTCCATTTTACCATCATCAACTGCTGGCCTATCATTCTTTAGCATAACTAACCCCATTTTATGTTGCCAGGTCAGAAATCACAGAATTGGCAGAGTTGGAAGGGATCTTAAAGATCATCTAGCTCCAACCCCCCTGCCTGCCAGGGATACCTCCCACTAGAGCAGGTTGTCCACAGCCCCATCCAGCCTGGCCTTCAAAGCTTCCAGGGATGGAGCTTCCACAGCCTCTCTGGGCAACCTGTTCCAGTGTCTCCCCACCCTAACAGGGAAGAACTTCCTCCTGATATCCAAACTCAATCTCCCCTCCTCTAGTTTGGATCTCTTCCCCCTGGTTCTATCACTCCCTGACATCCATACCACTTTGCCTGCACAACTCTCTTCAGTGCTGCACTGTGTGCTCCTCAAACCACCCCTGGAAACCTCAGTGTTTCAGAAGTACTTTTGTACCTCTGTCAGATATTTGTATTTACTTATTAAATGAAAACTAGTCCTTTTTTTCCCCCCCCTTCATCCGACAAGACTGTGAATACAAAGCTTATGTATCTGCAAATCACCTAAAGGTTCTTCCCAAGCTTTATCAGCTCCTGGGGCTGAGCTGCTGTCTACATGAACTGCAGGCAGCAGAAAGAGCAGCTTGTTAACCTACAGCAAGAAAGAGGATGGACCTACTCCAAAAGATCAGAACTAATGGAGGTGACTAGTGAGGATCCAGGAGTGGGAGGAGTGGCTGAGAGCCCAGGCTGCTGTGCAGCCAGCCAGAAGGATCTCAGGAGGCTGGAGATGGGCAGGGAGGAACCTTCTGAAACCCAACCAAGGCAAGGGCAGAGTCCTGCACCTGGGAAGGAATAACCCCATCAGCCAGGACAGGCTGGAGGCTGACCTGCTGGAAAGTAGGTCAGCACAGAAGGACCTGGGAGTCCTGGTCAACAATAAGTTGTCCATGAGCCAACAACGTGCCCTTGTGGCCAAAAAATGCCACTGGTCTCCTGGGCTGCACTGGCAAGAGCACTGGCAGTAGGTCATGGGAGGTGAGAGTGCCAATCTCTGCCCTGTCCTGCTCAGGCCACACCTGGAGAAGCAGGTTCAGTTCTGGGCTCCTCAGGGCAAGAGGGACATGGAGCTCCTGGAGTGGGACCAACAGAGAGCTGCAAAGATCATTAGGGGCTGGAGCACCTCTCTTCTGAGGAAGGGCTGAGGGAGCTGGGCTTGTTCAGCCTGGAGGAGAGGAGGTTGAGAGGGGACCTCAATGGATAGAAGTATCTGATGGGAAGGTGCCAAGAGGCTGGAGCCAGGCTCTTCTTGATGGTGCCAAGCAATAGGATGCAAGGCAACAGGCACATACTGAACCCCAAGAAGTTCCACCTAAACAGGAGGAAAACCTTTCCTGGGAAGGTGACAGAGCACTGCACCAGGCTGCAGAGGGAGGCTGTAGAGTCTCCTTCCCTGAGAGAGTGTAAAAACAATCCTGAAACCTCTGGATCTGCCCAGAACCTTCCCTCCCTGCATGCCCATACAGGACACAGCACCAGCCCTATGCTGAGCCTCAGGACACTGGGCAAAGCCCCACCACCTGCACCCTCCCTCTGCAAAAGCCAAACAGTCCCTGAAGCTTCTTAAGAGGACAACAGGCACTAAACATGCAGCTCTGGAGCTCATCACCTGCACTGAACTGCTTTCAAACTGATGACAGTGCAACACATTTTCAGTTGTGGATGCTAAGTTCAGTGTCTAGCCATGTTTCAGCATGGACTAAAATGTTTTGACAGCTGTATCACATCATGCCTTCTCATTATGTCCTATTTCTAGTCCACTCATGCTCTCAACAGCTCCACTGCTCAATTCTGTTCCCAGTTATTCAGTATAGCCCCCTAACAGCTGAATGGCAGAAGCTGGTGGCCTTTTCCCTTAATTACCTCTGGTTTTATTCCTTTTATTACCACATATGAGCTTTTACTACTCCTACACTCCTTTTTTATGGGACTTATGGAGGAATAAGAATGCCACAAATAGCTTCTTGAGCCAAACCAAAGCTTTTCTTATCCTCTGAGCTACAGCATTTCAAGAAGTAAAAGACAGAAAAGGATTTTGTTACAGGGGAGCTGGTGAAATGCTGCAGACTGGCTAATAACAACCTTCTGTTGTTAGCCTGTGTGAGAAAAGGAAGTCTCTCTCTCTAAATGAGAGGGAACTGAATGTTTTAAGTTTCCCCTGCAAAGCAGAGCCATAAACAAGGCCTTTCTCTGGAGTCATGAGAGAGAGAGCCAGCAAAAAGCTTTCTGAAGGTTCCCCCTTCCCCCTCCCAGGGTAGTGCTGCCTAAATGTGGGACAAAGGTCCTCATGACTATTCAACAAGTCAAGAGATATGCAACCAAACACAGGATTAGTGAATCATAAAAGCAGCAGCAGCAGCGAGCCAGGGAATGAAACAAGTGCAAGACTGAAAACCTGCAAGTATGTCAAAGGCCACAGCTCTTGCAAAAGTGCCTCACAAGCATTCATCTTAAAGGGGAGGGCAAAAAAAACACTGCCTCAGTGCATGATGTCTGGGCAGACAAACACAACCTCCCACAGACACAAACCAGCTGCCAAACCATACAGACAATGGGGCCAGAGGTGCTCAGCAAAACATGAGCAGCTCCTGTTTCATACAGGTTATAAGGCTCCTGGATGATACTCTGACAACTCAATCTGATTTACACCAAGACAAAGCTCAGCAAAGAGGCTCCAGAGACAAAGCACTGGTTGAAAGCACACCTAAGCCAGCTGGACCATGATAATAAGGCACTGGGAACAAAACCTGTAAGTTCACCCAGGAATAGGTTGGCTCTGAGAAGATGCCAATTGCCCCATGTTGCCCTAAGGACACCTCAGCCTCCCACAACAGCACAATGACCAGGCTCTAGAAATTGAGAGAAGCCTGCTGTGCATGTTCAGCAGAAGTTTCCAACAACTTCAATGTCACCATTGCCATGCCTCCCTGGGCTGCCATGGTTCCTCTCTCATGCTCCCTTCCTCACCCCTCTCCTCCTGAGGAAGACATCTGTGCTCACATCAGCTTATGATTACCAAGTGCTTGCATCCATCACCACCCAAACGCCCATCCCAACCTATCTGCAAAGTAAAGAAGAAAGGCAAATATAGTTTCAACTGCCACAGGACTGTATAAATGGTTTCAAAGCCTTCTGAAAGAAAACTACACACACTTGGAAATTCAAGTATTCCTCAAAATCCATTTCCTTGTATCTTAAGTCAACCAGCACCTGTGAGTCTGCACAGCTTCCACCTGAAACGAGGGATCATCAGCATAGCTTCAATTTCAGTTAGTTGCCCTGACCAGAGACTTGATTCTAGGGGCATATCTGAACAGACAAAAGCTGTCCTGTCCCAGTAGGTCAGTAGGGACACTGAAGCAGTGGCCATGACCACAGCAGAAGCATCATAGGCACAACGGCAAAGTTCAAGGTCCTTTTGGATACAGCATCCAACCAGGGCTCCCTGATCCCTTGCATCTTGCACATCTCACAAGAGACGTCCCCGCAACTCGAACAACTCAGGGCGACCTCTGTGGTATTATTTTAAATAAAGAAAATAAACCCTTTTGATCTCCTAAGTTCAAAGAGACATCTCTGAAGCACTGAGCGAGCTGAACCCCGTGTCCTTGTGCTGACCCTTGCTCCCAGCCACTTGCACAGCTACCGGATGAACCCCATTAGCAGTTACTATACACATGCCACACGGCTTAAAGAAATCTGCTGCCTTTAGAGACCCCTTTGGCAGGTGCAAGTCAACAGACCTCCAAACTAATTTCTCACGGCAGACTGAAGAGCAGGGTGATACCCAGGCAAGGAACTTAGGCCACGGGAAAGCTGCAGGGGAAGGCTGTACCACGATAAGCACAACCCGGTGCAGCCCGCCAGTGCCTCCCGCTGCAGGAGGACCCCGCTCTCCCAGCCAAGCCCCCGCACCTCGGTAACGATGGTGGAGCGGTAAATATCGCGGCTGTACTCCCAGCCGTCCAGGCACGGCTCCTGCTCCAGCGAGCCCAGCTCCACGTCCGAGCCTGGCCGCAGCCCCAGCGCCGAGAAGTTGGCGAGCGAGGCCAGGCGGTAGCGGCGGCAGCGGCTTGGCTCCTCTCGCCCGTCCCGCAGCTCCAGCGGGATGCTGGCCTGCAGCCACTCGCTGCTCAGGTTAGCCTCGCTGGGCACAGCGCACCGGTGCTCGGGAGTACCGGCCAGGAAGACGATGGAGAGGCCGTTGAAACCGTTGGGGATGATGCTGGCGCTGAGAAGGAAGAAGACGAGGCGCTGGAAGCGACCCCACTCGCCCAAGAAGGCTATGGCCCCATCGTAGTCGTGCATGGCGCAGCCGAACTGCGGCCACCGCTACCTGGGAGCCCGTCTGGCACGGGGCAGGAAGCGGCCGCCCCGAGCCCCAGCAGAGCAACACAACCAG
>VWZX01007460.1:1716458-1819456 GCA_013399015.1 Galbula dea
GGCGGGCCTCGCCGGCGGGGGAGCGGCAGGGGGTGGGGTTTATAGGCGGAGGGCTCTCAGGTGGAGCCGGTTGCCGGAGCCGCGGGGGAGCTGCCGCCGCCGCCGCGACCCTGGGCAGCCCGGGCCGGCCGCCTCGGGCCGGCGCAGGCGGCTCCCGGCATGCCCTTCGCCCGCCCGGGAGGCGCGGCGGGGGCTCGGCTCGGGAGGCGAGGCTGAGCTCGGGGTTGGCTCCAGCTCTGGGAGCTGAGCTGCTGCGGGGGGGGAATGCTTTGGCTGGGACTCGCCGCCGAGCCTAGCCTCCGTGGCGAGCCGAGCTGATCTGAGCCCTGAGGGAGAGCTCAGTCCTAGTCTCGGCCATCGCCTTGGACTTGTGATCACAGCGACCCCCGCAGAGATCTGGCAGCGCCCCAGAACTGCCTGCTCCTACCCTGCGGGCTCTGGGCAAGCATCGCCCAGCCCCAGGGCTGCTTTCCAGCTCCCCACAAGGCATCCAGCCTAGGCCTATTCCCTGCCCTCTGATCACTCCCAAGAAGTCATGAATACAGGTGTCAGATCCCTTTTTTACTGCCCCAAGGCTTCAGAAATGAGGGTTGAGGTGAACTGTATCATTAAGCTTAGCTGCACCTTACAGGTGAATCACCCCGGGGTTCTTCAGTGAGGTCTTGGGTTAGTTGGGTCATTACCACCAATGAGCCAAGAGCCTTCTCCGACTGTTGTCACACATTTACAGCTTTCTGCAAGTCCAGGTGTTGAATGGTTCCTCACCTTGTTCCCATCTGGAGCAGCCCCTCCCGTAACTGCCATCATATCATTAGCAGGGCTCTCAAAGGTTTTGCTGACCATGACACTCTTTTCTGAGGGAACGCATACTATGTGCTTAACAAATAATCAATTTAATAAATAATATTCTATTCTTAGGCCAAAAATCCTAGCTCATTACCTTAGCAGCGCTGTCAGGAAGATTGTGTCTCCCACAGAGCTCAGTTAAGAAGCTCCATGATCACCATAAGGCTCTCCCTAAGGCCAAGCACATTTCTGATTAGCTTCTTTTTGGCTGATATCATCTTCCCCTCTAATTGCTAAAAGTCAAATGTGTATCTTTCACAGAATTTTTGAGTGCTTGTGTTTAACAAGAGCTGCTGTTCCATGTGACAAAATCTCAAAGGTGGGAAACGAAATGAACAAAGTAGAAGTTCTAACCTCAAAATCATCCTTGAGCCTGGCTGGGGTCTGTGTCTGGGGCTTTGTAGGATTGAAGAGTCAGGCTTGAGCCATCTGAAAGCCAGAAGAACTGTACTACATCCTAACAGTCCTCCTGTGTGCAAGAGCTTATGAGTGGAAGAGCTCACTGGAGAGTTTTATTTTCATCCTTTATCCATGCCAAACACATTTAAAATTACTTCACTGCATGAAGGGTTAAAGTCAGGAGGCTTTATTCTTCCACGACAATCCACACAGAGAGCAGCTTCTAGAGTGCCAGTACACGTTTTGATTGCTATGAAGACAGAAGTTAACAAGTGACAATTACTACAGTGTCATGCATGCTTCAGCAGATCCAAGGAGCCAGCTGAGGATCACAGGTTGCACAGAGAGAGCCAAGTAAACGTGACAGAAGTGACACAACACAACAGCTCCTGTGCTCAGTGGGAGCCATCCAGCAGGTGCTTCCAGCTCCAGGTCAAAGCCTTACCCAGGGAGCACCCAGCTCCCACCTGGGCCCTGCTGTGTATCTGACAGAAACCTCACTAACACTGCAGCAAAAAGCTCAAATAGTTCACTAGCAACACATTTAGTTTCTGCTAATTGCTTGCTACTAAGCCACTAAAAGAACAGTGACTGGCCATTAACTAGCAACTCCAGCTTCATCCCTGTTTGATTCTTCCATGGACTTTGGGTTTCCTCAGAAATCCCCATGCAAGCCTGGGGAAGAGACTGGCAGAGGACAGAAATTCTCCTGGCAGAAGCCTCCTTAGCTGAAACATTTGCCTTTTCTCGTTGTCACTATGCTCAGAAACCAACAAGATCTTACCCCAACATCTCATACTTCCCCGACAGGCATTCCACTCTTGTCAAAGATTTTGGGTTTTTGCTTCCAAATCTGCTATTAAAAATACAGAAATATGACACTAGCTTGAGATCACATGGGATAAGGAAGGAAAAGGAGACTGATTAAAACAAGCTATTTAAAAAAACCCCACAAACTCTTATTTAAAAAAGGAAACCTGGGTTCTAAGACACTACAAAGTCAAGGAGTACAAAAATATTTACCTTTTAGAAATACCCAAGCCTACAACCACATAAAATAAGTAGTATTAAATGTATAATAAAATGTAGTACAAAAATCTTCATAAAAATATGGCCACCTGTATTTTACCAAGTCCTCAAACCTGTCCTATGCTGATAAAAAGGTTTCAGGGTGCATTCAGAAGAGTGTGACCAGCAGGTCAAGGGAGGCTCTCCTCCCCCTCTACTCTGTCCTACTAAGGTCACAGCTGGAGTCCTGGGTCCAGCTCTGGGCTCCCCAGTTCCAGAGAGACAAGGAACTACTGGAGAGAGTCCAGCAGAGCCCAGGAAGATGCTGAGGGCACTGGAGCAGCTCTGGAAGGAGGAAAGGCTGAGAGCCCTGGGGCTGCTGAGCCTGGAGAAGAGCAGCCCCAGAGGGGAGCTGCTCAATGCCCAGCAAGAGCTGAAGGCTGGGGGCAAGAGGCTGGGGCCAGACTCTGCTCAGTGGTGCCCAGGGCCAGGCCAAGGGGCACTGGGCACATACTGGAACCCAGGAGGTACCACCTGAACACCCAAGGAGAAGCTTTAAGCACAGGTTTCAAAGGAGCTCAGGGTCTTTCCTTCAGGGCCAGGTGGTGATTTCTCAAGGTAGACACCCAGCTCCCTTTCATCCAGTCAACACACAGTGAGAAAACCCAGCAGCATTCCCTTTCCTCTCTTTGTGCCTTCTTTAAGCAGCTTTCATTGAGTCTGACTGCCTGGAGTCCTTGCTGGATTGTTCCTAAGGCTCATTTCTAGCTTATGTCTCAAATCAACCCTGTCCAGCACAGGCAGGTCCCCATTTCTCAACAGGGACTGTGTCTGCTGACAAACCCCATGTATCAGGACACTGAATTACAGATTGAGAGTCCTATGGGAGCAGGCAGCATCTGCTCAGGAAACTACTTATTTGGGTACAGTAGCACAGGGGATGACAACTATGGTGCAGTAGCATCAACCAGTGGCTTTGGTTTGGTTTCTTCTGGCAGAAAATGCATTTTGAGAAGGTCTTGTTCTTCTTTCAGCCCCTCAACAGCATGCCTCCTTCTTCACAAGGGGGTTACCAGTATTTTAGGACTCTCCTTTGAATTCCTGATGCCAGTGGCTTGTTTCCCATTTCTGAAACTGAAAGCAAGGAAAAGACTGAGAAGCTGGAGAACATTTTCCAGGGGTCTCATCAGATACTTCCCCTTCCAAATCAGCACAGCTCAAATAACCAGCTTACACTCCTAATATAAGCTCTAGAAAAGCTCATGTCATGCTCTCCTAAAGTCTGCCCTCCCAGCTAGCAGCAGCAGTGCAGCAAACAGCACTTGCAACTTGAACATAACTCAGTGACTGCAATTCAGTTACTGCAGCCTGGGTAAGCATGAAGCCTGTGAAGGGAATCTGCTTTCACTCTGGATTTCCAGCTACAGGTCATCAACTTCAAAGCCATAGATCAGATACATCAGAAGTCCTCAACTGTGATAAAGAGCAACATGTCCTTCTCAAGGAGCCTGGCCCAAGAACTCCTCTTACTCTGGAAGGACAATGACAGCTCCTTACACCAACCAGGAATTAGACAGAGGCAATCCCAGCTTTTCCAAGCTCTGATTGCTTACAAGGGCAAATTCTGTTCCCAGTACAAGTTCTCACTGAGCTGGATGGTAGCTGTGAAGCTGTACTTTGGCTAATTCAGTTATCCCTCTGCTGCTCCCAAGAGTTTTCCTCCCATGCCAATAACTCACAACACTTGCCACCTCCACTGCACACACATGGACTTCAGTGGAGATGGTTCCTCAGGGTACCCCAAACAGTAATAGTGTGAGGTAAGAGAACTGTCACCACTTACAGCTACACCAAATAAACCAGGAGGAGAAAAACCACCCTGTCCTGGCATGCCTCTAGCCTCCCAAGTGAAAGAGGCTAGAATATTGAAATCCTGTGTTTAATCCTGCTGAGCTTACACTGAAAGAGGCAAGTGTCTTGTAATGCAAATCATCCTCCTGAAGGAGCAGTTGCAATGAGGAGTTAGGGAGAGTGCATGATATCAAAGGGCGGAAGGCTTTGGGAGATAGGAAGCAACAGCCTGAAGGTGATGTGAAGGTCAGACTTGATTTTGAGTGCCCACTTCTGAGCACATCAGCTCCCAAGTTCAGACATCCTGGAGAAACTGCATAATGCCAGTGTCTGACAAATTAACAACCAAAAACCCCAATAATCTAAAGGGCACTTTGGAAGCTTTGATGTTTTGCAGTGGGTCTGGTGAAACATGTCTGCTGCCTGGGGAAAGGGATGATGTAGGAAGAGGTCCTGACTTCTGGTGAAGCAGGGGATGGATGACAGCCTCCTTACCACTTCACCTTCAGCATCTGCTCAAAGCTCTCAGGCAGGGAATTGCCATAGCTCTCTGGGAGGAAGAGGGTGAGGATCCCAATCAGCACAGTCAGGCTTCCCATCAGGATGTATGGCAGGAACCTGTCGTAGGCACCTGGCAGAGCACAGGACACAGCAGCAGTGTTTAGTGGCCACAACCAACAAACCTACCTGGGACATTCATATGGCAGACACTGCTGCCAGGCAGAATTCATTTGAGACTGGTTGAAATCTTCCCAAATACCAAAGGTAAATCCAAAACTCAACTACAACATATGTCCTTGGAGGGTCACCACCTCCCACCAGTTTCATGCCTCCCCTCATGTTTATGTAGTGCTTAATAGGTTTTCTTTACACATTTTCAGCTGGGGTAACCAACATCTTTGCAAGGTACCAGCTGTGCTGGGGTCACTGCTGCTGTCTTCAGTACTACACTGCCATCAGGAACCAAATCTTCTCTTAAATAATTCAAAATGTCAGAATAAAAGTGCTTAGAAGCAACCAAGCACTCGTCAGCTGCCTGGGAAAGTAGTGAGGGCAGCAGAAAAGACCAGTTTCAGACTAACAGGCTGTTCCTGGGAGAAGCCTTAAACACCTTCCTTACTGCAAAGGGAGAAAGGATCAGGCCTTCTGGGACAGACAAGAGGCTCTGACCTTGCTCTACTCAGAATGTTATTTTGGACTAGAAGGCAGTGGCTCCTGCCAGCAGCCTGAAGCTCGAGCACAAAGTATTTGTGCAGGATGCAAGAGCTTCAAGTCACAATAGCAGAGCAATGAAAAGGCCTTTTAGTAAAGGGATTAGCTGGGAGGTAGAAGTATTTAAGGTAGAGAAAGCAGCAAAGTGGATTTGGCAGCTGTCTGGTTTGGCTGGGGTAGAGCAGTAAGCTTCAGAAGGTATGGAGTAAACTGGGAGGAAGGGGAAGACCCCTGGGTGCTTCACACAGAGCCAAGGTTTGTGATTTGATCTCTTCTGTGTTCATGAGCTGGATGAAGTCTGAGGTCCTAATTTAGCTTCAGCAAATACCAGCAGCTGAGGACTTTCTCCTAAAACCTCCCAAAGTTTAGGAAAGCATTCTGATGGCTGGAAGAAGACTTCTTTTAAAGGCTGAGCCTGTGGAAACCTGGGAGAAAAACACCAAACCTAACCAGCAAAACCTTTATCCTGTTCACAACCCTCCATGACTGTTCCCTGTTCTGCAGACCCCAAGGAGCACCACAGTCCTGTCTCCCTTTTGCTTTACACTTGCACTGCACAAGTATGAGATGAAGACAGTGTCGGCATGCTTGGTACAGTGTGTTACAGTCACAGAGGCGAGACAACACAGGTGAGCTACAGGTGGTGGCCTCAGTGCTTTCCTCTCCCCTTTCCTGGTATAGGGAACCAGCATTAACCCCTTAGTGGTACACCAGCAAGGCTCTGCCAGAGCTGGCAAAGTCACATTCATTTTGTATCAAAGGTCTCTGCAGGAAGCAGAACTTGTTGGGTGCAGGAGAGAGTTGAGACAGGTCCAGTGATAGCAGAGGGAAATAAATCTCAGATTGAGCACCCTAGGCTGAGCAGCAGGTATGCAGAGATACTGCCACCCTTAATCCCCTAATCTCTCTCACCCTTCCCTCTCTGCAACATGAGGATCATTTCTGTGGGCTTCAAAATCCTTTCTGATTTTATCAGTTCATATTTGTGCAGCACTCAGAATGGAAAGGGAATGAGTGTCAAAACCCCCCCCCCCAGCAAAACAGCCTGTGAGGAAATGAGTAACTCTGCTACAGACCAAGGCAAGAACAATAACAGAAGCAAAATGAATGCTGAGATGCTTGGCTTAGTAACTTGGGAAAAAAAGGCTTAATGAGGGTCATAATTAAAGACTCTCCTGTGCTGCTTAATCTGTGAGTTTTCCAGGGGTTGCTTCAGACAGGACAGGTTCAGGAGATGTTTGGAGTCCTGGCTGATTCATCTGCTCCTGACATACTCATCTCAGGATGCTGAGTACAATGCAGTTAGTTTCCTACTGCTAGATTTCCTTCCTTGCTAGATGGCTTCTTGTCACAATCTCCTGGGAAACCAACAGGAGGAGAAGCTTGTTTGGTGTGAGGGTGTTGGAGCCCTGGCCCAGGCTGCCCAGAGAGGTTGTGCAGTCTCCTTGTGTGGAGAGATTCCCAAGGCAGCTGGAGGTGATCCTGGGCAAGCTGCTGTGGGTGACCCTGCTGGAGCAGGGGGGTTGGACTAGATGACCCCCAGAGGTCCCTTCCAGCCCCCACCATGCTGGGATTCTGTGTGAGCCTGTGCTGCAGCAGCTCTGCTATCTTCTCTGGGCAGTTGTGTAGCTCAAGGAAAGAAAGACAAGATCTCTCACCCAGGTAAACGAAGTAAGGAGCAATGATGCTGCCCAGTCTGGAAGCTGTGGAGGTAGCTCCCACTGCCATGTTCCTCACCAGCGTTGGGTACAGCTCCACATTGTAGACATAAAGCATGGAAAATGCAGCTGTGATGCCAAATTTTCCAAGCATCACCAGGCCAACAGACAGGACATTAAAATCTGGAGGAGACAAAAACCCCCAATACAGTCAAGGTGAATAATCAACACCATATGCTTATCACTTGTATTTCTTTTGCATCCCAAAGATTGCATCACTCTGGGCTTGGGGTTTCATTTTCCCCCAGCAGTTGTGTTTTGTGTTTTCTCAATGACACAATATCTTAGCCCCATCCTTGGATCCCAAATTCCTGCTGAGCATCATGGAGATCCTCAAGTTATTTTGTACTTTACAGATCTCAAGTTATTTTGTACTTTGCAGATTCTGGTTCTCTCCCAGTAAAACAAATGGAAGAAAACTCAGGATTAGACAGTGACAAGGAACAGCTTCAATCCAGCCCTTTGTGTGTTGCAAAGTCCTGTGGAGATTTACACACAGTGAAATCTGGAAGGCCTGCAGGAGGAGTTTTAGCCTCTGTGCACGATCAGATAAACCACAGTATGCTTTTGGCTCTCATTTTACAAGCTGGTTCCTCTGGACTATAAAAAGCTCAGTAATTTGACCCAATAAATGAGAGCCATGCATGACTCAGCACAGACAGATGCCTTCAAAAACAAACCCCAAAGCAAATCACGGCTGCAAGCCACCAGCGTGAACTTGACCTCAAATGCTAAACATGGTCACGGTTCCCAGTGATTTAACAGCACTTTTAGATAGCACCAGCAACTCTTTGTAAGATGTTAGATACTGAAGCCCTGTATTGAATCTCCTACCTGCAGGAACCAGCTGGATGAAGAGGACAACACCTCCCCCTAAAAAGAAGACGCCAGACAAGGAGTAGCGCCGAGGGAAGGAGCGGAGAAGAAGCCAGGCAATGACATAGGCTGGGACCTCAATGACAGCTGAGAGGAAACAGTTGAGGTAGGCATTGCCATGCCAGTTGGGAGTGCTGAGGGACAGCCCAAAGTAACCAACTGAGGTGAAAAACCTGAGGAAAGCAATAAACCCCAATTATTCCAGACACAGCACTCTCTGAACACGCCTCCAGTGGTGCCTCAGATGTTGTTAACCAAAAGAGGATGTCACAAAGCCTGGCCATGGGCATGGTGGCTTAAGAAAAACAGTCTTCTCAGTGGCAACCCCACCTTTCTAATCCTGTCATCCCTTCCAGGGACCACATCCACAGCAGCTCCAAGAGACCTCTCATTCCTCTGTCCTTCCTGCACACTCCACACCAAGGACAGGGCTTGGTGGAAGTGGTTCCCAAAGGCTTTTCACTGCCATCGACTCATTCGGGGCACAATGCAATAACTCTTGGAAGCTTCCCATGCCAACTACATTCCTACTTGTAGCCAACTCCAGTGACAGGATCTCCCACCCTCAGCAGTTCCATTACATCTGATTTACATCTTCACCAGAGAGCTGGATGTTCAGGTTTCAAAGCTCAAGAGTGCCTCGCTAGGGCACAAGCCATAGCCAAGTGTCCTAGCCAGTTCCTTTCTGCTGGGGGATATAGGTACAGAGAAGGGTCCTGTTTTGTCTACATGGTTATTATTGGGTCCTCATTCCTCGTGGCTGCCCAGGCAGGGACCAGGATCTCACTGAGATGGGCACTGCAGGGAAACAGAACAACACCGCTGGCCATGGGTCTGCTTCTTGTTATCTTACTGAGTTGCTGCCTCTGCTTCCAGAAGGACAATTCTCTTCCAAGAGAGATTCTAGAGGTGGGAGCTTCTTTAGAACAACCACAAAAACCAAAAAAAAAAGCAAGAGAATTTAAAAGTACAGGAGTTGTTACAGATAGTTTCCTAACTATTTTACACCAGAGTTGAGGCTACTGTCTCCAGACTCTTGTCTGGTAATGCAGTGTGGGTGCAAGGACACCGAGGGCCAGCTACTGGCCAAGGACCATGTGTAGGTGGGCTCCAAGGCTGAGATTTAACTACCTAAAGGTGTGGCATGTGCCCACCACCAATCAGAGACTGTTCTATTGCCTGGGTACTTTAGGAATACACATTTCCTTACCACAAAAGTAATGACATAATAGTAATAGTTGCAATGTTTCGGGTTCGAAATAGGTCCAGCAGGATAGCCTTCTGCTGCTGCTGAGGCTTCCAACCCTGCATCTGAAGGAAAGAGGAGAACAAAACCAAAAAATTCCCACACACCTAAGAGCAAAAACAACCTCTGAACACCCACAGGGAGTAACCAAATCAGCCCAAGGGCCAGGCCTGCACCAAGGTGGATGATCCTTAGGTTGAGCTCAGCTCTGCACCCAGCTGTACTCGTGAGAGGTTAGCAAGGAGCCCACGGCACTGTGCTGAGTGATCAAAGAGGGGCATTGCCTGATGAGAGATGGCTTGACCTTTCCTTCAGGCTCTAACACTACTTCCAGGAGTAAGCTCACAACCAAAGGCTTTTCTCTGCCCACTGCCCACTTGACTCTTCTGTTCCACCTTCAGAAACGACGTGAAATACGTGCTGAAAATTGGGTTTGCTGCTCACTTGCTGGCAACCCTTCCAGGGAGGGGGATGGATGCCAGAGCTCATGGTGGTGGCCAGGGGATATCACAGGAGCACCCACCACCCCAGATTGGAGACAGAGGGTCCAGTTTAAGCCTTGAAGCTTCAATCTTCTGGATGAATGCTCTTCTCCCTGCATGGAGAGCCTTCAGTGGGGTAAAGTCAACACTGGTGGCCAGGTTTCCCCAAAAGCCCAAAGAGGGAACCACTCTGGCCCTCCCTGGAGGGGTTAGCCAGGAGGTTTCCTTTCCCAGGATGGTTTCTGAGGAATGTCTTTCTTGCAAGGTTTGAAAAAATACTTCCAATGGAGGTGTTAATGTGCAAACATCATCCTCAGGCTCCTGCAGATAGACACTTGGCACACAAGATTCCCACTAAGTGAAGGACAGCTGAGCTGCTGCTTGGCCTCATAAACACACAGGAGTGATGAGCAGCAAAGTCATCTGCTGGAGCCTGAACAAGTCATGCCCAGGGTGAAAGACATCTGACCTGTGCTTTTCCATGCTTCCTGTAGGATGAGCTTCCCACAGCTGGAACATGCACTTCAATTTACACTAGGATATACACTTGGAAAAGAGATCTTCAGCAGCTCAGCCACAGTGTAAGGAAGATGTTCAGGAGATGGCTCCTACCCAGGCAGCAGCTCTCTCCTGCAGACATGGTCAAGGAGCACATGGTGCTTTGCCTTCTGCTTGAGCAGGAGACATCAAGAGGCCTAAAATGCAGGTGCAAGTTCCACACAGCAAAGTCAGATCTGACAGAGGGACACAAAGTCATTGCTGATGTAAGGCTGGGAGCGTTGCTGGTTTCTTGGCACAAGAAAATTGTCTGTGGCTCTTCAGCAGGAGCTCCAGCAAAGGCAGAGCCACTAGAGGGGGAGGTGAACACACAAGAACCAGCCATCCTGCTTCTCACCGTGGTCATGCTGCTCCCTGGCTTGCTGGGAGGCTGAGTTTGTGCCAGGCTGTAGCCTTTCACCAATAAATAAACATGAATGCAAGCTGAAAAAGAAATGCCTGAAGGAGAGCTTCATGCTCTTCACTGCCTTCATTACCATCATGGTTTTGAAGTGCCCCTGTGGCACTTAGGTGCTTTGCCTGGTTTGTGCAACCTGAGGAGACCCTTGGGGTTCCACTCAGCCCCTGCACATGTGGGTGCCTCTTTGGGGTCCCCTGCACAGTCCCCCCCCCCAACAGGAAGGGCTACTGTTAAACTGCAAACAGCTACTGCTTGCACCAAGCTGACATGGGGACAAACACATCCTCCCTGGGTCTTCTCAGTGCCCACAGGATGAAGCCATCAGGGTCACCCTGGCTCTGAAAACCACAACCAACCACTGCTGAGGAAGAGAATTTTACTGTTAAAAAAACCCCACAACAACAAAAAACACCACAACCCCCCACCCAAAACACCAAAACAGCCTCTCCCTCTGGCTTCTCACCTGGAACTCTCTAACCCAACACTTCCCTCATGCCAACAGCCACTGCCAGCCTCTAAGAGCTGCTGGTGCAAACCATTTCTCTGCTGGCATTTCCCAACATAGCAGTTGGCCCAAGGGGGGGCCAGTGCCAGTGAGGTGAAGTACCAGAACATGTGAAACATACCTCTGTGGTGTCAAAAAGCACACTGGGGACTGGAACACCATTTATTTTTGCAGCCTTTTGGATAATAACTTCTGCCTCCTTGTACCTTCCCTGGGAGAGCAGCCACCGAGGGGATTCAGGAATGATCCTGCAGGGAGTGGCAGGAGAGAGGACTCAATGTTCTCACCAAGGCAAGGAGTTATTAAAACCACATGTGATGCTTTCCTGAATGACTCTCTCATCTCCCAGACTGCTTGCAGCAGAAGACAAGAGCAGAAGCATGTAACAATGGAATTCATGGCTTTGTCCTGCTGGGATCAGTGGAAGAACTCAAATGGATGGGATGTGTTCATGCTCCTGCTGAAGTAGATACAGACTGGGGCCCTGGTCCTGAGTGGTTGGTTGTTAAGGAATAATTGATGTCCACCAGGAAAAAGAGATGTCACCAGATAGAGAGCACAGATGGGGGTAGCTGAAGCAGAGCTGAGCAAAACTATGCTTAGGAAACTACCCCCAGTGTGGAAATGCTTTCAATAAGCACAGGGACTATTTGAAGGTCTGTCTCATGGGAATCTTGGATACAAACCTCACCATCTTCCCCCAAGTCTGAGGCAGGTTCTCCAAGCAGAGGACAGCAGCTGTGTCCCCTTGAAGGGTTGATGATGTTTTCTAATCAATTCAAGGTGCTGAGTGAGTCAACACCAAACACAGGGTAGATAATGTCCCCTTAGCTAAATCCTTTGATCCCAACAAATGCTACTTCTCTCCTTTTAGCCAGTAACCTCTTTTTCCTCTCCTTGGAAAAAGAGCAGGTCAGACACTGCTTTCCTGATGACCTCCCTAAAGGACTGACCCAAAGCCACATCAGTGCTCCTGAGCATCAGATGATTCCTATCAGACTGTTCAAGCACTAAGGTGGCTTTCTGTGAGGTGAGCTGCCTCCACACTTATAGGTCCCATAAGAAGGACAGGGGCATCCCCAAGACAGGGGCATCCCCAAGACAGGGGCATCCCCAAGACAGGGGCATCCCCAAGACAGGGGCAGTCTTTTCAGCAGGGTCTGTTGCATTAATTTGACTTAAAACTGGCAAAAAAACCCCAAACACCCAAACAACAAAATCTCCTCAACTGCCACCTCAAGGCAAAGCCTCCTCAGATGGCAAACAATAAAAAAACCCCACCAAACAAAACTCCCAAAACAAAACCCAAGCCACCCAGAGAGCCAGGATCTCCCAAACCCCCTGCCATTAGCCAGTCCCCAGTGCAGGGAGGTCCCTGATGGGCACAGGGGTGACTCACCACCAGAGTGGGATGCAGAACAGCCCAGGGACAGTGAGTGCCAGCAGCAGCATCCTCCAGTCTCTGATGAAGTAAGCAAACAGTGGCAGCAACATGTAGCCAATGGCAAAAAATATGCAAACTCCTAACGTAGAGAACAGAATACGAACTGACTGGCCAAGAATTTCTGTGCCTGTTCAAAACAAGGGAGGTTGGATTAGCATTTTAACCCCTTCTCTTCAATCAGTGACTAAATTACTGCATTTACAAACAGAGAGAAGCCAAACAGTCTCAGTAAAGGGCAGCAGCAGCACAGAGCCACCCAGTACAGAAAAGCTACTGAGAGCATCCAGATGATGGAGTGACTTCTGTGTGCTGCGATTCATGAGCTGCCTGATAAGGGCAGGCACTGGGATTGGCCAAAGGACTTTCAGAAGCCTTCCCAAAATGCTTAGCTAGGACATATCCTGCTTCCCCCACTGACCCAGGACATATCCTGCTCCCCCACTGACCCAGGACATATCCTGCTCCCCCACTGACCCACTGGGATTTAAGGTGCAGGTCCCTGCTGAGCCCTTCTGGGGGTTTGCCTTGCCATGGGCAGAGCTCAGGGCACATTGACCATGCAGGGTGGGGTCCATCCACTTTCCTCAGTGCCTCCCTCCTTACCAGCTGATGACCTGGTAATTAGGAAGCCAATGTCTAAGTTAGTTTAAATTAATCCTGCCCTTAGTAAGAGCCTGAAGGTTGCTAGGGAAGGACCAGCACAGAGAGTGCCCAAGGCATCATCAACCTCTGCTCCCAGGAAGCCATCACTGCTGCAGCAGCTCCACAGCAAATGGGATGGAACAGGAGAAAACACAAGGGACAAAGTGCTAGCAAACTGCTCCTCACAACACTTGTGCTCCAGACCCTTCCCCAGCCTCCTTGCCCTTCTCTGGACACACTCCAGCACCTCAATGTCCTTCCTGTCATGAGAGGCCCATCAGCTCCTCACAGGAGTTAACTACCAGGACAGAGGGAGCAGTGGCAATGGTGATGGCAATGGCAAGAGATCTCCTTGCTGACAGCCTGACCTACTTAATCCTCCCTCTGCTGCTCCCAGCAGTGACTCATGGCTGCCTGGGGACACCATGCTATATCCCTTCCATAGCACTGACTTCATGCTCTCTTTTGCTGCTCTATTTTTCCCCTGTTAAAGCCCCATGGGGTAGGGAAGAAGAACATTAACTAGTAGGATGCAGTTTTAATTTAGACTAGCTCACGTTACCATCTAGGAGTTGGAATTGTGACACCATTGGTTTGGAAGAGTCAGCCCTGGAAGCTTTGAAGGCCAGGCTGGGTGGGGCTCTGGGCAACCTGATCTAGTGGGAGGTGTCCCTGGCAGGCAGGGGGGTTGGAACTAGGTAGGCTTTGAGGTCCCTTCCAGCTCTGACAATTCTATGAGTCTATATGCACACTAAAGACATCTCTTGAAGGTCCCAGCTCCCTCCCAAGGCTTGCATCAGCCCTTTCTGCAAGCCAGCCATGCAGCCTCCTTTCCTGGAAGCCCTGTGACTAGGGGGAGACTCTGCAGGGTCCTCTTCCCCATGGGGTCCCCAGGCAGCCTCCCCACAGCCACCATCTCCTTTTCTTCCTACACTCCCTGTAGAAAGTAGAGGAAACCTTGGCCTCCAAAATTAAAGAATTCCTTGCTAACCTCAGCACCAAGACCAGAGACTTCATGGCTAAGAGAGCTCTGATGTCCACCCAGCTCCTCTGCTCTGGGGTTTACTCCAAGGCTTTGTTTTCAGGTAGACTCTGACCCTTCTGCTGTCTCTATCTCAGACCTGCTTCTGCTGACACCAAAGACCTGTTTCTGCTGACACCAACCAACGCTGCCTTGAGCTTCTGCTCCACAGAGGAGGAAAAGGGCTATTTATTTAGAGTCCTCCTGCTCTCCTTTGTCTCTAAGCCTACAGAATGTATGGGCTTGAAGTATCCAAGAGAAAACTCAAACCATATTGGCCTAAATCAGGACTGATGCCAGTGAGGATTTGCTGCTAATTCAGTGAGGAAGCTTCAGAGGGAGAACACACACAATAATGGTGCCTTAAGCTAGCATGTGATGTGATGCAGACAGGTTCATACCCAGGATGAAGGCCACCACGTAGTTAGAGATCTGTCCCATCCCCACGATGAGGAAGAGCACTGTGAACATCTCCCAGCTGGTGGAGAAGATCTGCAGGAAGCTGAAGCCAGTCTGCACAGCCATGGTCAAGAAGAGGATATTCTTCCTGCCAAACCTTTGGCAAAAGAGAAGGATTTTTATTGACACAGCATGTGTGGCTGGAGCAGGGCCACGGCAGAGAGCACCCCAAGTGATGCTGCCTAGCACAACATGAAGCTTGGCTCATCTAAAGAGTCTTGTTTATTATTGTCATAAGGAGAAAAAAAATACATTAAAGCTTCCAAGGCCCAGGAAATAAACCAAGAAGAAAAATGAAGAGTGGAAACTTCAGGGAGACACTGGAGAGACTAAGGACAAACCATTTCTTACTGACAAGCCACTTCAAAGTAACTCAGTGAACATCTCACACTAGAGGGTGACCTTTCTGACCTGGACAGGCTGAGAACTGAGCAAAGAGGAACCTCATGGAGTTCAACAGGAGCAAGGGTAGAGTCCTGCACCTGGGGGGGAATAACCTCGTGAAGCAGGACAGGTCAGGGGTTGACCAGCTGGAAAGCAGCTCCAAGGAGTTAAGGACCTGGGAGTGCTGGTGGACAAGTTCACCATGAGCCAGCAATGTGCCCCTGTGGCCAAGAAGGCCAATGGTCTCCTGGGGTGCATCATGAAAAGTGTGGCCAGCAGGTCAAGGAAGGTTCTCCTCCCCCTCTACTCTGTCCTACTCAGGCCACAGCTGGAGTCCGGGCTCCAGTTCTGGGCTCCCCAGCTCCAGAGACACAAGGAACTACTGGAGAGAGTCCAGCAGAGCCCAGGAAGATGCTGAGGGCACTGCAGCATCTCTGGCAGGAGAAAAGGCTGAGAGTCCTGGGGCTGCTTAGCCTGCAGAAGAGCAGCCCCAGAGGGGAGCTGCTCAAGGCTGAGCAAGAGCTGAAGGCTGGGGGCAAGAGGCTGGGGCCAGACTCTGCTCACTGGTGCCCAGGGACAGCCCAAGGGGCACTGGGCACCAACTGGAACCCAGGAGGTGCCACCTGAACACCTAAGGAGAAGCTTGTTTGGTGTGAGGGTGTTGGAGCCCTGGCCCAGGCTGCCCAGAGAGGCTGTGGAGTCTCCTTGTGTGGAGAGATTCCCAAGGCAGCTGGAGGTGACCCTGGGCAAGCTGCTGTGGGTGCCCTGCTGGAGCAGGGGGGTTGGACTGGGTGATCCCCAGAGGTCCCTTCCAGCCCCTGCCATGCTGGGATTTGGGGGTTCTGTGATGGGGCTCTCAGGATGCTGCCAGGACATGCACCACTTCAGATGCTCCCAGTGGGCACATGGCACCAGCAGGATTTAGTGATTATCTCATCTCCCTTTCAAACACTAACACTGAGTGACTTCTGCAGCAGGGGCAGGAGTCAGGAGATTAAATTCAGATCACATGGAATTTAACACTGGAGGCTTTAGGATTAAGAGTCCCACCAAGTTTTGAAACCTCTCTGCTCAACACCCTGAGGAGTGCTGGGACTCTGATGAATTCCTTACTAAGAGCCAGTAAACAAAGCAGGATTTGAGACATTGCCCTAATGCTATGGAGAATCTAATAATATCCCAATAATTAATATCCCAATAATATCCCAATAATATCCCAATAATNTGCTAATAATATCCTAATACTGAGGCTCAGGGATGTATAAAGAGGGAAGCAGAGACTCACAGAAGGAACAAATATTCTGCATTCCATAAGGCCCCAATTTGAGTCCTGCTGAGGTAATTATCAAGTGGCTGCAATGTTTGCTTCATATTTTAAATCTACTTAGCTGGATGCCTGAGCTGGTTCCCCATTTATAGGTTATCTATTTTATTCCCTCGGGGATATTCTCACTTTACTTCCAGCAAATCATCTCTTCTCTGCAGAGCTTCCATTCAAAGAATCAGATTCTATTGCTGTCAGTTCATGGGGGACAAAGAAAAACCTCTTTTAAACTTCTGAGAAGGCTGGATAGAGAAACAAATGTGGGGAGGTGAAATCCAACCACATCAAGCAGCAACCAGCTTCCTTCTGGAGATCAGCCCTTGGTCTCCTGACACAGTCAAGGGGCAGGGTCCTGTGCCTGGGGTAGATCAAGGTGGGGATTTTGGGGGAAGCCAGGCCAGTTACCTTATTTTGATCACAACCTGAGAGGATTGGACATTTAACTTCTTCACACCTCTTCAAAACAAACTGCCCAGGGGCAGGCTGGAAGCCATGGGGTTACCTGTCTGAGAGCTGCCCCGAGATGAAGGAGCCGATGAGGACACCCACGAAGAAGAGGGAGGTGGTCAGTGGAGCTTTCCAGTCATCCTCACACACCAGGTTCCACTGCAAGAGAAGAGTCCATGCTCAGACACAGCCACAAGACTGCATCAAGCCTCACCCAGGCCCAGGGTTCTTGCCTGGAGACACACACATTGCCAAGGAACTTCATGCAGCCTCCCCACAAGCCACGTTCCCACCCATTACTGCCACCAGCTCTGCTTTCACAGTGAAACACCCTGCTTACAGCACAACAAAAGGGGGGAGAAAGGTTCCTCTCCAGGCAAGCCCCAGCAGCCATCTGATGGGACTTCAACACCTCAAGTGGGTGAGCAACCAGCAATGCCAAAGCCATGATGGGTAGTTGGTGTGTGCAGCCTAGGGGTTGCCCTGGCCCTATTTCCAGCACCATCTCCCCATCGTGCACCCATCAGACTCCCTGACACCCAGGACCTGGCTCCTCATGGTCTGAGATGCTCCTCACCAGGAAATCAGAGCAATGGAGAAGGGTGAAGGGCTGCCACCTCTCCAGCTAGGGACCATTTCCAGTTTACCTGACCTTTGCCAGGCACTGGCCCAGGTTGCCCAGAGAGGTGGGAGATGTCCCATTCCTGGAACCATTCCAGGTCAGGTTGTCTGGGGCTGTGAGCAACCTGCTCTAGTTGGAGATGTCCCTGCTGGCTGCAGAGAGTTGGACTAGATGACCTGGAAAGGTCCCTTCCAACTCTAACTTTTCTAGGATTCTATGATTTCTATAGCTTCTGGGGTTGAGAAAACACAGACAAGAAGACACAGAGACTGAAATCTCTTTTCCCACTCTGACCTGGTTCCAAATTCCTCTCCCTCCCCACAACCTGCAGGGCTGACTCACTGCCCATCACTCAGCCTCACCACCAGACCCAGCTCGGGCTGGAGGCTTAGGACAGGAGCCAGCATGGAAAGTTCCACCCAAAGCCACTCATAGCCCCAGACAAGGTTTAAAAAAAACCCAAATAAAATAAACCCAGCATCATAAATCCCTGTGCACCCAAGTTAGAGCTGAGTGTGTTTCTGCTGCAGCTTGCTCCTGCCCTTGCTGTCCCTGACTATCTGCTGGCTGAAGGCATGTCTGCCAGAAGCACTGATGGACAGACATCAGAGAGGTCAGTCTCAGATCACATAGCTCTGGACCATACAAGGAAGCTGATTAGATCAGAGATCAAAGTATAGCATAATTGGAATGATTAGCCATGCTCCCAGAGAGCAGAGAGCTCACCCACAGCAGGGCTTGGGGAATGGAAGGGCCAAGATCTCTTGGCAAGTGGAGACAAAGCCCAGGCCCAGGCATGGGTGGTGGAGCAGAAACCTCCTCTCTGGGCTGCTCAGGCTCCTCAGCTCAGCACAAGGCAACAGGAAGGGACAACTCTTGCTTTACAGAGAGACCCAGGTGCCACCTTGCAAGAAGAAATGGCCTCAAGTTGCACCAGGCAAGGTTTAGGTTGGAGACTGGGAAAAATGTCTTTCTTGGAAAGGTTGTCAAGCCCTGACCCAGGATGCCCAGGGCAGTGGTGGAGTCACCATCCCTGAAGGGGTTCAAAAGCCATGGAGATGTGGTGCTGAGGGCCATGGTTTAGTGGTGACCTGGCAGTGCTGGGCTAACAGTTGGACTGGATGATCTTAAAAAGGTCTTTTCCAACCAGAATGATTCTATGACAGCACTGGGAGTCCTGCCAAAACCAACCCACTGATGGTTTAGTGCCTGGGCTGGGCTTCTGCTGCAGAAGGATGAGCAGAAGCAAGCCCCAAAGCAAGGGGGGGATGTGGGGTGGTTTGACACAGTTTGCTCTGGACTATCATCTAGGAAAGAGGTGCAGTTGATGCCTGTGTTGAGGCAGAAGGAAGAAAGGAAGGTGCCCCTCTGCCCAGCTCATGAGGAAACACCAGCTCTGGGTCTAAGAGAGAAGATTCAAACTTCAAACACAGCCCATGCCTCTTCCTGCCAAACCCACAGAGGCTTTAACACAGGAACATGGAGATTTCAAGACTGAAAGATGCCTCCAAGACTTAAATCTGATTCATAACAAACAGAAACCTACACTAGCTGTTTCTGTAAGGTATTTTCTCATCCCTGTTAGGAAAGGAGAAGTGGTGAAGTGTGGGCTCCACTGGGCATTCCCCTGCCTCTATCTTCACTGTGGCACCAGCCAGGCTCACCCAGCCCCAAGGTGATGGAGATGTTTTGCCATGTCCTCCTGTCCCTGCTCTAGGGAAGCTGCTGACTAAAGAGGTGGCACAATCTGCATCCAACTCAGACTGTTAGGAACCACCTGGATGTTGAGGATCCAGCTCTGGAGCTGCCAGCACAGAGCCTGCTCCAGGACCTTCAGACTTTAGTCACTCAAGGTGAATGGTCAGTCTTTTTAAAATGCCTCCACCATGCCAAAGGCACTTTGGCCACAAAATAAACCAGCTAAAGAGTAACTTGCTCATGAAACTCAGCTGCTTCCTGCATATCCTTGGTGCCAAATGCCACCTACCCAGATATCTGCTCTATCCTCTCCCATGACATACTGCACAGACAGCAAAAACTCACTATACAGGGTCAGGTGGGCAAGAAACTCACCAGGAGCCAGCAATGTGCCCTCATGGCCAAGAAGGCCAGTGGTCTCCTGGGGTGCCTTCAGAAGAGTGTGAGCAGCAGGTCAAGGGAGGGTCTCCTCCCTCTCTACTCTGCCCTACTCAGGCCACATCTGGAGTCATGGGTCCAGTTCTGGGCTCCCCAGTTCAAGAGCAACAAGGAACTGCTGCAGAGGGTCCAGCAGAGGCTAGGAAGATGCTGAGGGTTGGACTAGATGATCCCCAGAGGTCCCTTCCAAGCCTTACAATGCTGGGTTTCTGGGAGTCTTTAAGATTTGCAGGATGTGGTGAAGAGCATGCAGCAGCCAGGTAGCCAGGGAAGGGTTGCCCTTTGCAGGAGCTTACTGTATTTAACCAGAAAACCCAGAAACACATCAAATCCACCTGACTCAGAATCACACAATGACTCCAAGTATACTTGAAGCTGTTGAGCAAATAAACCACCCCACCTACTTTAAATCCAATTCCACACCCAGCACACAAGACCTGGAGGTGACCTCTACACCCCTGCTCCACAGGTATACCTCATCCTCTCCCCAAAGGCACTTGCTCTGAAGGAGGCTCATGTGTGGTGACCAAGCATGGCAAGATCTCACTCCTGCTTGATGTTACAGGGCTTTAAGGTGTTCATTGCATGCTGACTCCTCACAAGCAGTACTTGGGGAAGAAAGCAATTGAACTTATTTGGCCTTTTCCTCAGAGGCTGCATCCATCAAAACCAGCATCAAGCATAGCATGGGTACAGGAGCTGCAGCCCAGCCACAGCTAAACTCCCTACAGCTACAGCTTCCAAATTGTCTGTACTGGATGCATTATTCATTAACCAGAGAATAAGTAACTCTGTAATGTCCCTGCCTAAGCATACTGGAGAGCAAAGTTCATGCAAGCTTCCAAGCAAGTGCTTTGAACACTAGGAACAAGAGCAGCTTCAGAAGAACTCTATCAAATCACTTTCTTACCAGCAAATCTCTTTCCCCACAGACTCCCAGCTCTGGGGTCAATTCTGAGTCAATTCTGCTGGGTGCTGCCTGCAGGATCTGAGAAACTCAACCTGCTTAAAGAGGTGCCCTCGGTGCCTAAAGTGACCCTGCCAGTCAAACACCCAACAGAACAAAGGCACAGAATCATTCAGGCTGGGAGAGACCTCTAAGATCAAATCCAACTGTCAACCTATCACCACCATACCACTAAACCATATCCAGATGGCAAAGAGCAGAAGGGGTGGTGAGAAAGAAGCAGCTCTGCTTTGGGGTCAGGACCTGCTAGATGAGCTCAACCCTCTTGGGCAAGCATGAGTGGCACCAGCCCAGTGCAGCAGCCACGTGCACTCAGACCACATTTCCACTTGCTCATCATTACACTTCCAGACTCATTCTTACCACCCTGGCTTGATGATTGCCTTTTTCACCCATGCTGTGGACACATTCCCCTTTCTACCATCATTCCATTTGAAGACCCAGCAGTTGATTGAGGCTGAGCTCCTCTGTTCCCAGGCTTTAGGATGTTCTCACAGACCAACTGACACCAGTGCCGAGCTGGCATCTTCCAGCCTGCTCCTTTCAAGCACCACTAATGACAGGATTTGATGCGACTGCACAAATGGAATAAATCCTGTGCTGTCAAGTTTTGCTCCCCAATTAACTTCTCAAATTGAAGAGGTTTTGGTTTTTTTCCACTGAGCTCTCCTGGTGGCATGTCAGGGCTTGTCTTTCCTAGCACAGAGAAAAAAGTTGGGTACAAACCCAGTCATCTCAAGTTCAGCTGAACTGCTTCTTTTCAGGCTTTCATCAGAGCCTGTTTTCCTTGGTTTAATACCAAAGTATGTGGTGCCTTTCCTTCCTCCTCCTCTCCCAAATGTCCATGACAATTTTAAAACAAAACAAAGATCTTTCTTTTCCATCTGGCTGACAGATGGGAACATGGCACTTGGTTTCCCCCTCTGAATGTGCTGTTGCCTCTCTGGCATGCCCCAGCCCCCATGGCAAAACCCACAGCTGCTTCCCACCCTGATCCACCATGGAAGGCTCTTGTTTGGCATCTGCCAACACAAGTGTTTGCTGCTCAGGAAGAAGGAAAAGCATTTCTCCTCCTCTTCCTCTCTTTGCTGTCTCCCACAGAGCAATGTTGAACTCTAGACCACAGATGATGAGTTCACAGCCACCCCAGGATAATCTAGTGTCTCTCTCCAGCAGCAAGCCCTGTGGCATGGCTACAGTGGCTACCAGGCATCCACCACAGAGCCATGCCAGCCCATGGGCTACAGCTGGACACATCTGCATGCAGCACAGGGGCTGCAGCCAGGCTCTCACCACTGCTCACTCATGACCAGGAGCTGGGGAAGCTTCTCAAGCACCCCCACCCTGATTAGGTCTTGGTAGGGATCTGCAGTGACTGAGCACCACTGCCAGCACAGCACTAAGAGACATGCACACATGGGCATCAGGTGTGCCCATGGCTTTGCTTTGGGCACATGAGAGGTGGTTGGTGTCCCCCTGACCAGGTCTTGCCCTCCCCTGCCTGTGTCCTGCTTGCCAACATCCCTGCATCAGTCAGTGTGGCTGAGGCCATGTCTGCACACCCATCGCACAGACCCTGACCACGTCCAATCGTCCCCACGTTCTCAGGGAACAGAGCCTGCCCATGTCCCCAGGGCACAGACCCACAACCACATGCTTCTCAGTCAGGACCTTTCCTGGCTGTGCCCCCGTGCCACATTCTTTGGTGGCAGATGTTGCTGCTGAGGACAAGAGCTATACAGCAGCTCCCCACCACAGTGAGCACCCCAGGCAGGAGTGAGCTGCCCCTTGGCTACCTGCGGCATGCTGCTTGACCCAAGGACTGCAAACGTCACCCTCTGCTGAACCCAAACACTGACTGGTGTGAGGATGAGCCTGTTACCCCTTGAACCCACTCACACAATACAACAGAGCAGCAACAGCTCTGTAGCTTTAGAAGAATCAGGTTTTCCTTCTCTACCAGATCTCCTCTCCAGCGTAGGCAGAGACACAGACAATGTGTCCCTGCCATGGCACAGGCAGAAAACCCAAACAACTGCTGACACGACCCATCACTGCTGGTGTTTCCACAAGATGGATGATGCCACAGTCTGGCCACAGCCTCAGGGCCAGGCTCATGTAGGAGCATGCTACAGCAAGCTGTGCACAGTGCAGACCTCAGGTGGCAACCACAGCACCTGCCTCGCATCAACTCACCTGACCTAGCATCCATGGCTACCAAAGCCACCAGCTGGGGCCAGCAAGAGCTCACCACTACCCTAGATCCAGCCAGGAAGTGTCAGTGTCCCCATCCAAAGTGACACTGGGGACAAGTGATTCTGTTATAGAATCACAGAATGGTTTGGATTGGAAGGGACCTTTAAAGGTCATCTAGTCCAACCTGCAGTCAGTAGGGACATCTGCAACTAGATCAGGTTGCTCAGAGCCCCAAACAACCTGAGCTTGAATGGTTCCAGAGATGAAACATCCCGTGCCAATGTCGCTTGTTCCTCATTCACCCCTTCCAAAAGACAGAAGGAAGCTTCCAAAAGCCCCTGCACAGCCTAGGGAGTAGCAGGAGGGGAAAGGGAAAGAGAAGAGGATGGAGGGAGGGGGCGAGGAGGGAATCAAGGAAGAGAGTAGGTTAAGGAGGGAGGGATGAAGGGGGAAGGAAGCGAAGAAGGAGGAATGGAGGGAGACAAGAGGGCGAGGAGGAGACGGAGGAAGAGGGGAGGGCGAAGAGGCGATGAAGGAGGAGATAGGGGAGAGAAGGGAGGGATGGAGGGGGCGAGAGGAAAGGGGAAGCTCCGTGTCCGCGCACCTCGGTAACGATGGTGGAGTGGTAGATATCGCGGCTGTACTCCCAGCCGTCCAGGCACGGCTCCTGCTCCAGCGAGCCCAGCTCCACGTCCGAGCCTGGCCGCAGCCCCAGCGCCGAGAAGTTGGCGAGCGAGGCCAGGCGGTAGCGGCGGCAGCGGCTTGGCTCCTCTCGCCCGTCCCGCAGCTCCAGCGGGATGCTGGCCTGCAGCCACTCGCTGCTCAGGTTAGCCTCGCTGGGCACAGCGCACCGGTGCTCGGGAGTACCGGCCAGGAAGACTGCCGACATCCCGTTAAAGCCGTTGGGGATGATGCTGGCGCTGAGAAGGAAGAAGACGAGGCGCTGGAAGCGACCCCACTCGCCCAGGAAAGCCGTAGCCGCATCGTAGTCATGCATGGTGCGGAGCTTCCTCCTTCTCTTCCCGCGGATCCTGCGCCCCCCGCGGATGCTCCATGCGGTAGCTCCGCCCCAGTCCAACCCCCGCGGAGGAGGTGCGTCCTTGGGAGGGGGATGCTACCGGTCCCGGTGCTCCTCCCGCTCTTCTCGGCAGCATCCCTCCGAGATTCGCAGGGAATCTCGGTACTCGTGTTTGGCCCTTGCCAAAGAGGTGTTTTTATGGCTTTTCGCAGCCAAAATAGTTCACAGCTGTAATTCATTTCACAGCTTTTTTCATTTGTTATTTCACCGGCTTGTGTCGGCAGCTGCTGCCGCGAAGGAGTCAGCGCCCGGAGGGCTTGGGATTACCTGGGAGCAATAGAAGGCTCCATCAGCCCGAATCACATCTCCACCCCACCCCCGAGCCCTGAATCCTTTCAGATCCCCAAGCAGATTTCTCCCTGTCTTGCTGCTGCAAGATAAAGCATGATGACCCCATGACACAAGGAGCTCAGCTAGGGTTGGGCAGAGCTGAGAGTCACGATGGGGTTATAAGAGTCGGTTAGATTGCAAAAGACCTCTAAGATTATCAAATCCAACTGTTAAACCAACACTGCCAGGTCACCAGTGAACCATGGCCCTCAGCACCACATCCATGCATCTTTTCAACCCCTCTAGGGATGCCGATTCCACCACAGTCCTGTGCCGATGCTTAACCACTCTTTCAGTGAATGAATTGTTCCTAATGTCCAACCTAAACGTTCCCTGGTGCAACTTGAGGCCATTTTCTCTTGTCCTATCACTAATAACATGGGAGAAGAGACCAACCCCCACCTGGCTCCAACCTCCTTTCAGGGAGTTGCTGAGAGTGAGGTCTCCCCTGAGCCTCCTCTTCTCCAGGCTAACCAACCCCAGTTCCCTCAGCTGCTCCTCATAACACTCATGCTCTAGATCCTTCACCACCTTCCTTGTCCTTCTTTGAACACACTCTAGGACCTCAATGTCCTTCTTGGGAGTGAGGAGCCCAAAACTGAACCCAGAATTCAAGGTGTGGGCCTCACCAGGCACCCTCAGCTCTGCACAGCCAAACTGTCCTGTTCCTGAGAGGGATCCTGCCAGCATTAGGAGAGAAACCTGGTTTGGTTTCAGAAGTGCCATGGTTTAGTGATGACTTGGCAGTGCTGAGTTAACAGTTGGAGTCGATGATCTTAGAGGTCCTTTCCAATCTTTGTGGTTCCATGATTCTACTCAGGATAAGGGATGGAGAAATGATATCATGCAGTGAATTGGAAAGGTTTATGTACCTCCTGCCTGGAGAGAGGCTAGAGCTGGCATCTCACTGCCAGGCTTGGGCCACCCCACAGCTAAAGCTGTCCCCAGTGATAAGAACAGAACAGGAGCTTGGGTGGAGACCAATTGGAGCAGATCAGGAGCTTGCAGGCAGCAGCAGGCAGCAGCCCTGCCCTACCTTGGGGCTGTGCAAGAAGCACCATAGAGCCAGGCCTTGCATGAGGAAATAAGGAACTGGAAGTGTGTTGTCTAGAGCATTAATGTTAATGCAATCTTCATAATTCTTCAGTCAGCAGTAATTGTTTACAGAGGAATAATTTGCAGTGCTCACAAATAACTGTGGTTTGCCTGCAAATGTAGCCTAGCCAAAGCAAGTGATAGACATGTTTGGGAGGCTCAGGTTTATCTGTTTTGCAGGTGATAAATTCCACATGTTCAGCATGAAAACACTGTGGGGTTTTCTCCTGTACTGTCAGCCTACAGAAGTTAGACAATCTACATAAATTAGCAATTATAGAAACACCTCCCCTTCCAGCTAGCTCTGCCACAGCACCTCTAGCTCCTGCATACAGCAGTTGTGATGCCACTCTCCTGCCAGCCTTTGCTGGGTGCTCCCCACATGCCAAACCCCACTTAGGAGCCAGTGTCAGGGATGCTTCATCCAGGCACAGACATGATGGAAACCACAGGGAATTAGTGGCCAGTAAAAGAGTTTGGGCAGTGGTGGAGGAAATGCACTGTAGAGGAAGGACCAGTCCTAATTCTCCTAAGTGCCCTCTCTGAAAGCCATCAGTGCATTTCATTGTGTCCTTCTACAACGTGCTTCTAGCTGTTAGATGAAGAGCATCATGTGGGAAGCAAGGTCAGAAGCATTCCTGTAAAGAGAAATCAGATGCTGAGAAGCCATCAGAGAAAAGGAAGAGGTTGCAGGTTCTCTCTCTGTTATTGGAAGAGGTTGCTGGTTGGAAGAGGTTGCATGTTCTCTCCCTCTGTTGCAGGGGGAGAAGGAGCAAATGTTTGAATAGCTGAGAAACCACCTCTTGGGCAAATACTTTGACACTGCTGTCTGCTATGGCTGTCACCAGAGCTCTTGGTCTGCTCTGGGTTAGGGTGGTTACTGCCTGTGGTGGCTTCACTCATTCTCCTCTGCTTGGGCAAGGTCCTTCTCAAGGGACCCTCTGCTTTGGTGGGACTATCTTTTGTGTCTCCCTCCCAGTGGCCATCTTGAGAGCTGGGAATTAAGAAAACACAGGATAATTGAGAGTTTTCCAAGACTTTGGCAATTCTTGGAAAGGCTCTTGAATAATTTCAGCCTTGCTGCTCTCCCAGAGTGCAATTACAGGTTGAGCAGTGGTGAGGATGGGCTGGTGCAAGGCTCATTGACACCAGATTAATTAATGGGACTTAGAGCTTTTAGGGGCAGTTGTGGCCATCACTTGCAGTTCCTGGCAGTGCTGTGGCAACTCTTCACCTCCTAGGCAGAGCTGGGCAGATGAGCCCTCAGTGTGATTGTTTTTCATAGAATCATAGAATTGTTTTGGTTGAAAGAGACCTTTCAGATGATGGAGTCCAACTGTTAACCAGCACTGCGAGGTCACCACTGAACCACAGCCCTCAGCACCACATCTCCACATCCTTTAAATGCCCCCAGGGATGAGTTCAAATCCATTGCTGTGGTTTAAAACTGCTTCAGACAAGAGCAGCTTTTACCAGAGGTTTCTGTGAAGTGCTGCCCTCTGGATGAGGAAAAGGAGGCTCAGGGGAGACCTTCTCCCTCTCTCCAACTCCCTGAAAGAAGGCTGGAGCCAGGTGGGAGTTGGTCTCTTCTCCCAAGGAACAAGTGACTGGACAAGAGGAAACAGCCTCAAGCTGCACCAGGGAAAGTTCAGATTAGATATCAGGAAGAATTTCTTCCCCCAGAGGGTTACCAGGGGTTGGCCCAGGCTGCCCAGGGCAGTGGTGGAGTCACCAAACCTGGAGGGCTTCAAAAAACTTCTAGCTGTGATGCCTGGGGCCATGGTTTAGTGGTGCCCATAGCATTGTTGGGAGGATGGTTGGGCTGGATGATCTCAGAGGGATTCTCCAACCACAAGGACCCTATGACTCTATTGAAAGCAGAGCAGCCAGTTCCCGGTGTTTCTCCCAAGCGCTGCCCTCTGTGGGTTTAGCTGTTCCCAGCCGGGAACCTTCCCCCAGTGCCAGGAATCCTCCACAGCTCAGGATCTCCTCCCAGCCGGCCTGAAGCCACAGGATATTTCTGTTTCCATCACTAGATGGAGCAGGAGACAGGAGCAGCACAAGGCTGAGCTGGGCTGGAGCTCAGCCTGGCCCCGTTGTCTCTGCACCCCAGGAACTCCATCTGAATGATGGCTGGGGAGCTGGAAGTCTCCATCCTGAGGATGAACTAGACCCCTTCTGGGAGGGATGTGGGTGGCTGGGGACAGGAGCAGGGACCAGGTTGCCTCCTGAGGTCCTCACCAGCTTTTTCAGTGATAGTGCTGAGTGTCCCTTGGGAGAGCCCCAACCTCAACATCCTGCAGTGCCAGCAGCTTGTGTCTCCTCTAAGTCAATCAGCTTGAGGAGGACAGACCTCACCACTGTCCTCCTGGCACCCCTCAGGTCTGGGAGGGGAGAACTGAGATGTTTCTTCCAAAAAACCCTAAAGTTGGTGTTTTCATTCCTCAAGCTGTCAGCCTGGCACATGCTCGAGGAGCAGTGAGACAGTGACCCTGTACTCACTGACCACCTAGGGCAGCCACAGCCCAGACCCTCCCCACCAGCTCCCTCCCTGCACCCAGAAACTGCATAAAAATCCAAAATATTTAGATGTCCTTTTTTGAAGAAGCTGCTCCTGGGCTGGGAGGGACTTGGAGGGTGTTTCCTGACAGCTCCTTCCTGACAGAGAGGCAACATAACTGGCAGAGATGTTCCCTCAGAGCCAGGAGCAGTTCTCTGTGTTTTATTATGCACATGGGGAAGACTTTTTCCCCCTGCAGTCATTAAAATAGCCTCTTTCAGACATGAAAAAGAGAGGAGAGGAAACTTTTCCAAAGAGCCTCTTTCCCTCTCCCTCCCCTCCTGTGGCACAGGGACCTTTATCCTCATCCAAATGGACCCCCAGAGAGGGTGAGGGTTTTTTTCCAGGTCCCTGGAGCAGACAGACAGTAACAAAAGCAAAGTTAAACAACTCCAAACAAAAGCAGCAGAAGCAAGGGGGTGTGGTGGTGGAAATAGTGCCTGGCTAAGTAGGAAACTTTAATGATGATACATGGAAAAAGTTAAACAATTAGAACTTGCATCACTTTGGCTCTGGCCCCACCTCAGCTAATTAAGAAATTGTCCCTTCATCATCTCAGGATGAGCAGTGAGGAGCCTTGAAGAGGCTCCTGGGGTTGGGCAGATCAGAGAGAAGCTGCTGGGTGGGCTGAAGCTGCCACTGGGGATTGTGAGGGGTCTCAGAGGGGTCCCAAGGCTGCCCAGGAACCCTGTGTCCTCCTCTTTTACATCTCACAGGCAGGGACCACCCTAAAGAGCTCAGCCCTGGGGCTGAAGGCTCACAGCAGCAGCATCCAGGGCAGAGGAGCTGGAACCATGGTGGCTACAATGTAGGAACACATCCAACAGAGGTGTGGATGGAAAACCACTAATGGGAGAGAGTCATAGCATGGTAATTATTTGAACACTTGCACTAATTGGACATGGAGCTCCTCAGACCTGAGCTGTAAGGAAATCTTTCATGCCACATGCAGATCCTCAGAGGCTTTTGTCTTTATAAATATTTCAGGCACATAAAAGCAACAGTTCCCATATAAGAACACTGCAAATAAAACCTTTCAGATTAAATATCTCTTGGAGGCACTGAACTCACACAGCTTCTGACTTTCCACATAGCAGTGAACTGAGTATCAACCAGTTACTGAAACCAGGCTTACTGAGATTTAACCACATCAGGAAACAGCATCCCACCACACTGGGGGTGGGAGGGGACCTCTGGGGATCACCCAATTCCAACCCCCTGCTCCAGCAGGAGCACCCACAGCAGCTTGCCCAGGGTCACCTCCAGCTGCCTTGGCAATCTCTCCACACAAGGAGACTCCACAGCCTCTCTGGGCAGCCTGGGCCAGGGCTCCAACACCCTCAGTGTAAAAAATTTCTTCCTTCTATCCAGTCTAAATCTCCTCTTTTAGTTCCAAACCATCCTGTGACAACAGGCCCTGCTAAAGTGTCTGTCCCCATCTTTCTTCTGTGCCCCTCCAAGTAAAGCTCTGGCCCATCACAGGATGAGCTGGAGCACACTGGTGGAGAGCAGCTAGGCATGTTCAAAAAACATCTAGATTTGGTACTAAGTGGCATGGTGGTGATAGTATATGGTTGGACTTGATGGTCTTAGAGGTCTCTTCCAACCTGAAGCTGTCTGTGATTCTGTGACAGAGGGTCCTGGGAAGGTCTCAGGTGTTAAAACCCCAAGCAACACCCCACCAAACAAAGGCCAAACCTCAAACCAGGCTCTCAGTGCACAATGCCATGAGAAGTGCACATAATTTATCCAGTGTCCTCCTCCTCTGCTGAGGGAGCCTTGCACACACTCTGGTAGTGCCATGGGAGAGACCCAGCCAGGGACTGGGCAAAGGCCAAGCTAAGGGAAGTGAGACATCAAAACCAACAATACCCTTTTATTCTGTATTTCATACAAACCACACCCTTCCCAAGCTTGACAGAGTGAAACACCTGGTGCCACAGGACCCTCACTTGTGGCAGCTCCTACAGACCCCCATGAAGGTGGTGCCCTGAAGCCAGCAGTCAACATACCCCAGGGTGGCTTGTGCAAGCAGCTCCAGCTTCACAGTCCATGGAAGGGCTGAAAGGAGTGGATGGCTCCTAAGAGAGGTTTATCAGGAGCCAACCATGTGGAAGAATTGATTTGTGGAAACTTGGTTTCAAAGGAGCAGCTCTGTACCCAGTGCTCCCAGTGGTGTCCTGGTGCAGCAGCTGGGGGAGCCCTCCAAGGATCTCCTGCCAGCAGCCTGCTTGGTGTTCAGAATGAGGGCAATGAAGCCACTGATGAATTCCCAAGGTGCTGCAGGACACCCAGCACCCCTGCAGGATAGGGATAGAGTTGAACAGGGGACCAGAGCTGTGCCAAATGGCTCCAAGTTGACAACTGCCATGGAAAACTGGGAAGAGCCTCCTGTGCCATTGATGTCTTGAGTTTTCCAATGCTCAGCCAAGCTGGATCCAGTCCCAGGTTTGGATAATGCCTGAACTTTCAAGCTATGGGCACCAGAGCTCAGCCCAGCAGCAGGTGAGGTTAATGGAGGACCTCAGGATAAATGTTTCTGACCAGGGCAAGCTAAGGATCTCCAAGCAGAAGCTGCAACACAATGGCAGCACAATTCCCACCTGATCAGTGTGAGTCTGCTCCTCATTTATAGCTGTCCCAAGTATTTCCCCTCACGTGGTCCAAGCCACTGAGCAAGGCTAAGTAAATACAAGGACACCAAGGCTCAGTGCTGTGATAAACATTTCCACGTGTTTCTTGTGCCTTAGGAGCTGAAACTCCTGATGGCAGGAGTGGGAGGAGGAGGAGGAGGTTGTGCTGCTAGCAGGAACCTGCATGGCCAGCAGGGTGGTCCCCAGGAAGGGTCGGATGCTGCTGGGAGGCTGTTGGGCACAGGGCAGGAGCTGCCTCAGTCCCTGTGAGGCACCATGCAAAGGGTCTGGATGTGGCCCATAACTTCCTAAAATCCTTCCTCCCTTCTGGGGTGCTGCACCTGCAGGAACACATTGTGTGCTCAGCACCAGTCAGGATAATGCTCCTGATCCTCCTCCACTCCCAGATTCCTCAGACCTCTGTTAAGGAGAGGTGGAAGGGGAAGGAATGTTTTGGCCATTGCCTCATCTCTTACTTTCCTTTTCCATGGAAGGGAACTGAGCACAAACATTTCTTTTTCTCCTTCACATCCTCCCTCTCTCCAGGAGGAGGAAGGAGGCTGTTGCAAAGCAGAAGTAACCTCATGGTACCAAACACACAGCTCCTACTACCACCCAGCAGCTGGCTGGCTAAACTCTCTCTGTCTTCCAAACACTAACATAAAACCAAAGAAAACGTTTCTCCACCAAAGCAACATCCCAAAAGCCTCATAAACCTTTTCCCTATCAAAGAAAGGGGATGCTGAACCTGGCCGAAAGCACAGCCTTGGCATCCAGGTATGAACCTGAACCCACTGCCCCTGGGCTCAGGGCTCACAGCCAGGCTCACTGCTGCTCCAGTTACTTCCCAAGTGCCTGGAGGGGTTTTTCTCACCACTTCCCTGCTGGGAGGTAGATCCAGAGGGCAGCAGTCTGGGGATCAAGAAATAAAGGACTACAAAAATATAGGAAAAGCTGGAGGAGAGTCAGAGCAGGCAAGGACAGCCATGGGGCAGGAGCATGGGAGGTGGGAGCAGCTGGGGTGGGCTCCATGCTAGTTCAGTGTCCTTTAGAGGTGTGCTCTGGTGATTAGATGACAGAGAACAACTGAGCTGGGAGTGAAAGAAGGAAGCAAAAACCCTCTTTGCTCTCTCAGTGTGGAGATCTCTCAGGGAGCTTGGATGGGGCCATGTCAGCCTCAAGCTGCTGTGTCCTGATCCAGGGGATTTCACAGCAACTACTGTTTGTAGAGACCACCCCTTCCTCTGCACATCTGCTTGGATGGGGCTGAGGACCCTGTGCTAGCTTCCTCCTCCCAGGCTCCTCAGGGGGTTAGGTTTTAATCACCGAGGCAGGAGATTAAGGTCAGGATATAGGAGTCATCTGCTTCTGTTAAAGTGCCTTATTTTCTTTGAGCTTTGAAAACATCTTTTTTGCTTTTTCAGAAGAGAGGGGAGAAGAGAAAAAAAAAAGAGGGGGGGGAAAAAACGAGTACTGGTTTTACATGAAACAGAGTAGGGAACTAATCAGTATTTACAGAGATGTTGGATAAGGTCATGGCACAGACTAACAGCCCCAGCACAGCAACCCCCCCCTCCCCCCCCCCCAAAAAAAAAGCAGTGTGTCAAAAAGAAGGAAAAAACCTGTTGGTTTGCTTTCAACACCAGCCCCTGGAGATCCCAAGTGTCAACAGTTTTATCTAGGAAAAGGCATTTTTAACTCGGGCTTTGGTAATCAGGCTTGAGTGCAGCCACCGCCTTGGGCGGCCGGCGGCAGGGAGGACGTGGGTGGGCTGGAGGTGGCCGGAGCTCTCCCAAAACACAGCCTGCCTTTAGACCAGTTCAACTTTGGCATTTGGATAAACAGCCACCACGTCATAGCCCTCGGGGGGCTTCACCCTCTCCTTGGCGTGCGTCTCGCAGTAGAGCTGCTCCTCGATGAAGAAGTAGCCTCTCTGCTTCAGGTTGAGCCCGCAGTCGTCGCACATGAAGCACTCGGGGTGGTAGAGCTTGTCCCGAGCTTTGACGATCGTGCCCCTGGGGGGAGAGCTGGGGTCAGCTGGCTGGAGGAACAACGAGCACTAACAGCTCTTCCTGCTGCCCCCAGTAGGGGAGGAGTAAGTGAAGGAAGGTGGCAGGAGATCGTCTGGTTCCAACCCCTCTGCCACTGGCAGGGACGCCTTCTGCTAGAGCAGGTTGCTCAGGGCTACATCCAAGCTGGTTTTGGACACTGCCGGGGAAGAGGCAATCACAGCTTCTCTAGGAAACTCCTGCCAGGGTCCCACCCTCCTCAACACAGAAAATTTCTTCCTACTGTCTAATCTAACCCTTCCCTCTGTCAGTTTAAAACCATCACCCCTTGTCCTGTCACTGTGCTCCCTGATGAAGAATCTCTCCCCACCTTTCTTATTGTCCCCTCTAAGGACTGAAAACTGCAGGAAGGTCTCCCTGGAGCCTTCTCTTCTCCAGGCTAAACAACCCCAGCTCTCTCAGCCTGTCCTCACAGCAGAAAGGTTCCAGCCCTTGCATCATTTTTATAGCCACCTCTGGACCTGCTTGAGCAGGTCACTTCCCACCCAAACTGCTCTCTGGTTCTATGTAGGAGCACATGAGGCTGTTCTCATGGGTTCCCATCCCATCAACTCAGCCCACCCCCCCCCTAAGCTGCCACCCAACCACAGGCATGGCTCCACTGGATTGCTGCAGGAAGGGATGCTCCATTCCTGTTTGTACACATCCCCTGTGGCCCCACTGCATGGCCTGGTCCAAAGCTGAGCCTCAAATATCTACTACACTCAGCCTGGATCTGAACATCATGAACCATCACCCCATGGGTGTGGAACAGGGACCCTCAACTCACAGCACCCAGCAAGAACAGGGTTCCAGGCACCTGCAGAGCAAACTCTCAGCCAGCCAAGCTGGCTTGAGCAGGATGTAAATTACAACAGAACGTAAAATACAACAGAGTGAAGCAGAAAAATGCCTATATACCCTGAAACCAGACCCAACATCCATCTGTCAGAAACAACTCTTCAACAAACTAAAATAATCCACAGATTATTCTACTTGACCTTCATAGTGTCTCTCCCTCCACAAGGCAGTGAACAAGTGCCAGCACTGTTGGCACCACTCACAGTCCCAGGGCACTTACTATGACAAGCAGGTCAGAAATCATCTCATGGATCATCCTCATTTTGCTGCAAGATGCCCTTAAAAGGGGCAATCCAAAGCCTATTCCTCTCTTCCAGGTTTAGATACAGCCAGCAAAAAGCAGAAAGGGATTCCAGGTATCCTGCTATGGATGCTAACCTCTGGGTCTGGTAGGAGCTGACCCAGCTGTGTCCCAGTGTCACCATCCCCAAACCAGCTGTGTCCTAATGGCACCATCCCTGACCTAGTGTGCCCCAGTGTCACTGTCCCTGATCCAACTGCATCCTGGTGTCACCATCCCCCATCTAGCTGTGTCCCAGAGTCACCATCTCCAAACCAGCTGTGTTCCAGCCCCACTGTCCCCAACCCAGCCATACCCCAGTGTCACCATACCTGACCCACTTGTGTTGGAGCATCACCACCCCCAACCCAGCCATGTCCCTGTGCCACTGTCCCTAACCCAGTCACGTCCCAGTGTCACCATCCCCAACCAAGCCATGTCCCAGTGTTACTACCCCTGACACAGCTACGTCCCAGTGTCACCATCCCTGACATATCCATATCCCAGGGTCACCATCCCCAACCCAGCTATGTCCCAGTGTCACCACCCAGACATAGCCACATCCCAGTGCCCCCATCCCCAACACATCCATGTCCCAGTGTCCTCATCCCTGACATATCCATATCCCAGGGTCACCATTCCTGACACATCCACATCCCAATGTCCCCAGCCCCAGCCCAGCCACGTCCCAGTGTCCCCATCCCTGACACATCCACATCCCAGTGTCCCCATCCCCATCCCAGCCACATCCCAGTGTCCTCATCCCTGACACATCCATGTCCCAGTGTCGCATCCCCAGCGCAGCCACATCCCAGTGTCCCCATCCCTGACACATCCACGTCCCAGTGTCCCCAGCCCAGCCACATCCCAGTGTCCCCATTCCTGACACTTCCACGTCCCAGTGTCCCCATCCCCAGCCCAGCCACGTCCCAGTGTCCCCATGCCCTCTGACCCCAGGCTCTGGTGGGACCAGGCACTTACACGATGCCGTTCCCGCAGCGAGTGCACTCAGGGAGCATCTGCAGCCCGGGCATGGCACTGCCAAGCTTTGACACTGGGGACTTGATGTTCCGAGGGCTGCTCAATTTGTCAAGTTTTTCACCTGCCAAGAGTTTTAAACAGACACAGAGTGAAAAATTCTCTTCTCAGCTCCAAGACCAAAAGGGTCACACAGCATCTGGGTTCACAGGGTCCTCTAAGCACTGAGCTGGCTCCAGCCAAGCTCCCTCGTGGAGTCCTGCTGCTGCCTTGCTGGGAATAAACCAAAACAACTGCTCAAGCTGTTGGCTTCTCCCAGCCTGAGATCTAGGCTGCTTGGACCAGACACCCTCTTCTGCCAGCATTTAACAGTTAAGCTGTTGCTGTCTCTCAGAGTGCTTGGATAAGCTGCTTAAAAGAGAGAAGAGGGAGGGGAATAAGAGAGAGGTTTTCCAAATAAATGAGCCCTGCAGAGAGGGCTGCTTCCCATCTTCCCAAGCTACAGATCATTTCCTTCTAGTTACCAGCCCACAGGCTCATGGTAATTTATGGTCCTCAGGAAGGCAGCGAGATGCTTTAACTCCCCAGTCTGAGCCATGGCTGTTCCCATTTGTGGCTGCAGTGTTCATCCTTCCTGTGCCAAGGGCACCCATGGAGACAACTCCTCCAGCCAGACCCTTGGCATGAAGCTCCTCACAGGCACAGGATGGAGCTTCCAGCAGAGACACCTTCCATACAAACGAGGTCATCATCTGAGACAGCTCCTCAGGAGAGGAGATCGTGACTTTAAAAGGACAAGGCACAGCAGGCTCAGGCCAGAATGGATGATTTGAGCTTCAGGAAAAAGGAGCAGGGATGGAAGCTGTAAAACAACCTAGCAGGAACACTCCTGGGGATTTAAAACGTGCTGAAACATCATGAAGCTTTATGCCAGGAGAGATGCTTTGCACTTCATTTCTCATCCCTTATGAAGTAAACAGTTCCAGGCAGAGAGACCATGCCTGCAGCCAGTCACACATCTCCTCTGCCCACCACAGAGTCACAGGATGGGCTGGGTGGGAAGAGACCTTTCAAGGTCATCTAGTCCAACTCCCTGCACTCAGCTGGGACATCTCCAGCTAGCTCAGGTTGTTCACAGCCCCAAACAACCTGACCTGGCATGGTTCTGGGGATGGAACATCTCCCACCTCTCTGGGCAACCTGGGCCAGGCTCTCACCATCCTCAGCACAAAAAATGTCTTCCTTCTATCTAGTCTGAATCTCTTTTAGTTTCAAACCATCACCCCTTGTCCTTGGTTTCTGCCATGGGATGCAAGGGGAGGCAGCAGCAAAGCAGAAAAGCTTCAGTTTTGTTCCCTTTCCCTGGCACAGAGAAGACAGCAAGGTTATTAATTGGGATTAACACAGTCACCTCCCATCTGCTTCTACCAAAGGAGGAGACCTGGAGCTGCAGCAGGCACCTGACTGGGGAGCTGCTTGTGCTGGCTCCTGGTGAGGGACCTGAAGGAACAACTGGAAGTTGTAATTAACATCCCTTTTCCTGCCAGCCTGGAAGGGGCTGTAATATTTACTCCCAGTACCTCCACCACATGCTTTACAGGCATGCCTGAGTACTGTGGAGAAAACTAAAACTGAAAGGGTCTGGAGGGGAAGCCACATGAGGAAAGGCTGAAATCACTTGGTCTGGCCAGCCTGGAGAACAGGAGGCTGAGGAGAGACCTCATTGCAGTTTAGAACTTCCCCACCAGAGATGAAGGAAGGGCAGGAGCTGATCTCTTCTCTCTGGTGACCAGGGCAATGGCATGAAGCTGTGCCAGGGGAGGGGCAGGTGAGAGCTTAGGAGAAGGTTCTTCCCCCAGAGGGTGGTGGAGCACTGGAACAGGCTCCCCAGGAATGCAATCATGGCACCAACTCTCAGGGAACTCCAGAAGCATCTGGCCAATGCTCTGAGCCACATGGGGTGACTTTGGGCTTGTCCTGTGCAGAGACAGGAGTTGGACTGGATGATCCTGGTGGGTCCCTTCCTACTCAGGATATCCTCTGGTTCTGTGGTAGAAACTGGTAGTTACCCATGACTGTGCTTCTCCTTGTGAAGGAAGCAGCAATATCCTTCTGGTCACAGCAAGAATATCCTTCTGGCCACAGAATATCCTTCTGGCCACAGAATATCCTTCTGGCCACAGAATATCCTTCTCCATCAGTTAACATCCACAGACACTGAAGTGCAGGAGCCTGACTCTGCCTCTCACAGCTCCCTGATGAGATTTGCAGCAGTTGGTATTTTCCTACAAAAACTAAGTTCCTGGGTTCACATGATCCAAGCAGGAGGCTCTTGGAAAGCAGCAGAAGGAAGAGTCTTGCCCTAATGACTGTGAAGCAAAGCCTGAAAGTTTGAAAGTGAAATCCCCAAAGGACTTAAGGTTGAAAGGCAAATTAAAAGAAGCTGAAGTGGATAGTTTGGGATCATCTTCTTTAATGCTCAGAGCAGGCTCCTTCCCACCCTAGGGACACAGGCAGGAAGCTGTCACAGACCTGAGGAGTGAGCCAAGAGCTCCTGATGCCTCACTCCCTGCCTGGCTGAGGACCATCCCACCTCCTTATGCAAATGCCATTCACTCAAGAGTCCTGTGGCTCCCCCCCAGTGACCTTGCACAACTGCTGCAGGCCATCCCATTTCACAACCCCCCTCTGGAAAACAGCTGCCATGCAGAAGCCGTTCGCAGATCCAACTTTCACACGATGCTTAAGTCAGCCACAAAATCTGTTAAGCCCCCAGATGCTAGCCTGAGCCTCTGAAACCCCACAGTTTGAAACCTGCCATCTGGATGTTCCTTCTAACAGGAGCCTGGATCTTCCTGCTGAGCTGAGCTGAGCTGCCTCAGACCAGAGCTGCCTGAAGCATCGAGCCACTGACGGGTGGTAAAACCAGAGAAGCTCCTGGGTTGGAAGGGACCCTCCAGGATCATCAAGTCCAACTTCTGTCTATGCACAAGGACACCCCCCCAAAATCACACCATGTGCCTAAGGATGTTGTCCAAATGCTTCTGGAAGAGCAGAAGAGTTTGCAAACCCACCCCCAGCTTCCTCAGCAAGGGGAGGAGAAGGTGGCTAAGCCTGCAGCTGTGACTCAGTGGGTGCAGAGGGATCAGATGGTGGTTGAAGCCCCATAGCAGTGCAGTGCCACAACCCTGGTCATGAGGAGGTGTGGGGGACTCGTTGGGACCTGCTCTGGGTGCCAAGCTCCTTACCATTCTCCCCAGCCTCCAACATGCCCTGCAGGTAGCGGAAGGACCCAGACTGCTTGGGCTCTGAAGCAGGCTTCTCATAATCCTGAAGCATCTTGTAGACATCTGACTCCACATCAATCCCATTCCTGTTCCGTGGCAGAGACTTCAAGGGGTCCAGGCTGGTGTGAAGAAAGGCAAGAAAGGCTCAAGTCAAACATAAACAGCAACTCTCAGCTCCTCAGGGAGGGAGGGAAACCTCCCTCTTCCCACAGAGCCAAGCAAACACCTCTCCATTCCCATGCTTGTCTCAGCCTGGAGCTGTGTCTGTCCCAGGAGCAGTCACTGGAGTTAAACTCCTTCCCTGTTTGGGTCTGATTGAGCAACACTGACCTGGGCCAGTTACCAGATGCCTCCAGGATAGAGGACAGCTGCTCAGGAGCACTGCAAATTGCTCTGCCACACATGGAATGTATTGGGAAAAACTTCTGGGTAAAACAATGCATTATTTGGCAGTGTCATTAATGATGCAGGGCCAAGGGATCCACCCACCCCTTGGACTGCTGTCAGGGCATCTGGGCACAGGCAGGACACTAAATCCACTTCCACCAGCCACAAACATCTCTTCTGAAGCAGTGTTTCTTGTAGGCAATTGCACTGAAAGATCCTTCTGCCAGGCATTGTGCCTCTGGGCTGGGCACTGGGGAAGCCACACCTCAGATCCTGGGCTCAGTTTTGGGCTCCAAACTCCAGGAAGGACACTGAGGGGCTGGAGTGTGACCAGAGAAGGGCAAGAAGGTGGGGAAGGGTCTAGAGCTCAAGTGTTGTGAGGAGCAGTTGAGGGAACTGGGCTTGGTTAGCCTGGAGAAGAGGAGGCTCAGGGGAGACCTTCTCACTCTCTGCAACTCCCTGAGAGGAGGCTGGAGCCAGGTGGGGATTGGTCTCTTCTCCCAAGGGACAAGTGATAGGACAAGAATAGATGGACTCAAGTTGCACCAGGGGAGGTTTAGGTTGGACATTAGGAACAATTTCTTCCCCACAAGTGTTGCCAAGGCCTGGCCCAGGCTGCCCAGGGCAGTGCTGGAGTCACCATCCCTGGAGGCATTGAAAAGCCCTGGAGATGTGGTGCTGAGGGCTATGGTTTAGTGGGGACCTGGCAGTGCTGGTTAACAGTTGGAATGGATGATCTTAAAGGTCTCTTCCAACCAAAACCATTCTATGACACAGGCCACTGCTTGAAGGAGAAAAGCATCCCATGAGGCTGCTCCTCACCAAGGACAGGACACCAGAACATCCCCAGAACTCCTCCACCAGCCACACACTAACTTCAGCATCCAGGCTTGAAGCTGCTCCTTTCCTGCATGCAGCATGATGGGGAACAACAAACAATAAATAGTGATTTAAACCATGACTCCAGTTCATTTGGTACATCAAAACCTGGATTGAGAATCCAATTTGGAACCAAAGGTGTTTGGAAGCAAAAAGATGTTGGGTACATGTTGAAGTGTCCTGCTGAGCAGAGAGGAATTCAAGTGCTGTTGTGCTTCACTGAGGCCCCAAAGCACAGCAGAGGTCTGGGGGAAGAGGCTCCTCTCCCTTTTGAAGGAGAAGGTCATGGAGGTCATTAGAGAACCAATACAAATAGCAAGAGCCTTGAAGCCCATCAGGCAGCTCAGCACCTTTGAGCCACCAGCTGAATCATTTTCTCCACCAGCACTGATAAAAAAAAACAAATGAAAGAGAAAGGAAATTCACTTTCACAGAAAGAAAGTTAAAAAAAACACCCAAAAACTCCAAGAAGGAAACAAAAAACCCAAACAAACAAAAGAAAACAACAAAAAAATTAAGGAAAAAAACCCCAAACCAACCCAAAATTCACTTCCAAATGAAAGCCAAGGCTCTGTTTCCTGCCAGTCCTGGTGCCTGCAGGCTGAGCAGTGCCACGAAGCTCTGCTGGGCTCTCCCATGGCTCTGACCTCTCAGGACAAGGGTCAGCAGTGCTGCTCCCACAGGAGAGGACCCATCCTGACCACTCTGGCCTGATCCAGCCCTAACTCCCAGAGAATGCATTTCTGACCCAGCTCTACTCCAGCTAATCCCCCAGCCTTTGGCTCACATGCAGACAGGATCAGCTTTTGTGCTTCTCCTCTTTCCAGCTCCATGCCCTCCCCTGGAGCAGCCCAGGGAATACCCTGGCTCCCAGCAGCAGATGAATTCCTGCAGGCACAGAGCTCCTGAGCTGCAGAGAAACTTCTCTTTACTCTTTGTATTCAGTACAGCCAGGACTTTCCTGCAGGATGTTTTGCCAGTCTGGAGGAGCATAAATCAACCTCAGCCATGTGAAAGCATCACAGTCCACAGCCTGGCCTGTCTCACAGTCCCACTTATCCACCCAAAGCCTCCTTGGCTCCAGCACAGGTTTTGCTTTCCTACAAGGATTATTTATTTCCCAGCCTCCCAGACAGCTGCACTGAGCAGATCTCAGAATCTTTCTGGTTGGAGAAGACCTCTGAGATCATCCAGCCCAACCATCCACCCATCAGCACCACGCTCACCACTAAACCATGGCCCCAAGCACCACATCTAGATGCTTTCTGAACTCTTCCAGGGCTGGTGACTTCACCACCTCCCTGGGCAGCCTGGGCCAATGCCTGAGAACCCTCTGGGGGAAGAAATTCTTCCTAATATCCAAACTGAACCTCCCCTGGTGCAACTTGAAGCCATTTCCTCCTGTCTGAGACACTCCCTGGCATTAATCCCAGCTTAGGGGCTGGATCTGATGTCTCTAACCTACCTACCCCCACAGAAGGATCTTATGCAGATATGGAAACCCAGCACCTTCACCTTTAGAAACACAGAACTGTTTTGGTTGGAAGAGATCTTTAAGATCACCAAGTCCAACCATTAAGCCAACACTGCCAGGTCACCATAAACCATGGCCCTCAGCACCACATCTCCAGGGCTTTTCACTCCCTCCAGGGATGGTGACTCCACCTCCAAAACAAAAGGCTGAACATTGCTTCAGCATCACAAGCTTGAATCCAGAGCTGCAGTTGCCTCACACCTACACATGGAGACTTTGGTCAGGACTTGGCATCTCCAAACCCTCTCTTCTTTTGGTTTTGGTTTTGATCTTTCTCCCAGCACCACCCAGCTAAGGGAGCAGGAGCTGAACCAGCACCTCTGGAGCTCCAGGAGCACCAAAACCTCAATGCACAAACCCTGAAACTGAGCTTGCATATGAGCAGCAGCAGAAGATGAGCCATGTTCTCACCCTACCTGTGGGCTGGAGAGATGTGGAGCCCACTCAGCTGGCCCTGCAGAGCTGACTCAGAGCTGCTGTTGGGGTAGAGCCTGGCAGGATGCTGCTGCTGCTGCATGTTCACCAGCTGCTTGTTGTCCATGGGGCTACCACCAGACCCATGGGGCACTGACCTCCTGCTCTGGGTAGGCCCATTGTCCTGGAAGAGAAGAAAAAGCAGAAACCCCCCTGAGATTTCTAGCTGTTAGTATGCTAGATCCAGAGAGGCTGCCTTGGCATGTGGAGATTGCATTAACAACACTTCTTCTGTGCTGTGGGAAATGAAGATATGAGGCAGGCAAAGGAGAACTCAGGCTCAACCTGCACTGAAATCTTGCTGCATCTCTGCAGCTTTCATGGGTCTCTTGACCCAATGAACTTCTCTGGGTCTCCATGGAGAGCCACAGCCAAGCATTCTGCATTTATTCTCCTGCAAAAGTCGATTTGTTATTTCCACAAAGGAAAGGCTGTGAGCCTGCTTCTCATTTCATGTCACACCACACCAGGGGCACTTATTGCTCTCCTGACTTTGGGGCAATCACTCCTGATGGACACCAGCAAAACAGGATAAACTCTGCAGCCACTTCAGTGGGTTGGGTGAGACCTGGAGCTCAGGGAACACTCAGGTTCCAGTTGGTGCCCAGTGCCCCTTGGGCTGGCCCTGGGCACCACTGAGTAGAGTCTGGCCCCAGCCTCTTGCCCCCAGCCTTCAGCTCTTGCTCAGCATGGAGCAGCTCCCCTCTGAGGCTGCTCTTCTGCAGGCTAAGCAGCCCCAGGGCTCTCAGCCTTTCCTCCTGTCAGAGCTGCTCCAGTGCCCTCAGCATCTTCCTGGGCTCTGCTGGCCTCTCTCCAGGAGTTCCTTGTCTCTCTGGAACTGGGGAGCCCAGAGCTGGAGGCAGGACTCCAGATGTAGCTCTAGATGTAGGGCAGAGTAGAGGAGGAGGAGACCCTGCTGATGCTCAACCTGGGAAGCAGCCAGAGAAGGACTAATTCCAGCAGTGAGGAAAAGCAGCAGAAAGCTGGACACAGCCTAAGGACATGTGGTGGCTGCTGCTGCTCCCATCCATGCAAGTCAGAAACATGTCTGCACTGCTGGAAGAAAGGGATGCTTGTGCAAGAGGCTCTGATCTCTTTAATCTGGCTTTATCTGTTTAATCTGCTTTAATCTGTTCCAGGGCAGGTCCCCAGTGATGTTGCCTTGCACCAGCTTCTCAGCAGACTGAAGGTGATGCAAAACCAGGCAGAAAAAGGCAACACCATCCTGTGAGCAAATAACTCAGAGCACATTGCAGGGCCCTAATACAAAGCTCACTTTTGACTAAAATAAGCCAATAAATGTTAACTGGAAACAAATGGCTGTCACTGGTGCCTAAAGAACACACTGGAGCTCCCAAGCCCTGTAAAAATGAACAGCTAAAAGGAATAAAAAACAGATCCTGCTGGAAAAAAAACAGCTTGAAAGTTGAATTCTTGAGTTCTTCTGAAAGGAAAACTCCCATTGATAAAAATGAGGCTGAATTAAGAAGTGCAAGATGGGAGATAGGGGAGAGAGAAGGGAGAAGAGAGAGAGAGAGGGAAGGGAGACAAGAGAGAGAGGGAAAGGAGAAAGAGAAGGAAGGGAAAAAGGAAACCAGAAATAAATAGAAACTGAAAAAAAACAGAAAGAAAAGAGGAAAAAGATAAAAGGAAGAAAACAGAAAGAAAAAAGGAAGAATGGTGCCTTTGAGGTTTTATTTTCCTGCCACCAGCTGCAAAGCTGCAAGTTCCAGCAAGCTCCTGGCACCAGCAGGGCACTTCCACCACCTCCAAAGCCTCAGCAGCTACCCAAAGCTTCTCAGCACTGCTTCTTCCCCCCCAATCCACACACACACACATGGGAAAGGAGTTTTGCTGCCAGCAAGAACAGAATTTTAACTGCCCCCAAACTTATATCCTTAAAAAGAAAATAAAATGCAAGCAGGCTGTGGGTTTCCAGTTCCCAGATTGGCATTGCTGTTTCAAGGGAAATAAAGGAAACACTTTCAGCTGTGCCACAGGGAGGAGAAGGACATAAACATTCCAGGGGAGACAGCATGGTCCCTGCTGGCCACCAGGCCCTTGTGAGCTGCAGAGCTCTGCTTTTAGAAACTCATTACTGCTAATTATCTGTGCACCAAGCTCCAGAGGCACTCTTGGTCTGAGGGAAGCAGTGGCTGGAGCCTCTGGCTGCAGAGTTCTCTGCTCTCCTCTGGCCCCATGGGCTCCTCCAGACCTTGGACATCAGATCCTTCACCAAGGACAAGAAGGCTGGCAGCTATTCCTGGAAGGAAAACCTCCTCCTCCATCAACCCCCAAACCCATGCTCTCCATGGACTTGCTTTACCCCCAGGGCAGCTTGGAAAGCACTGCCCAGGTCCTGTTAAGCTCAGCAGTTTGTACATTAAGAAGAAACACTGCTACAAAGCTAAAAGTTAGTGCTTGGGTCACTCTCCACAAGGCATGGAAGCCTGGAGATAGAAATGGGGCAGTTCAGAGCCTTCTCTGCACTGCTGAGCTGCTCAGCATCCCAGCAGCTCCCTGCTGCTGCAGGAGGAGGATGCTGGTGGTGGTGGCAGCTCACTCCTCCATCTGCTCAGCCACCCTCTAAAGCCACAGTGGCCCAGCAGCAGCATCCACAGGGATCAACAGGCTCCTCCTGATGGACACCAGAGCTCTCCTGCTACCCTAACAACTACCAGCTCAAGACCCTGGGCATGAAGCTAAGGGTGTTCCTCAGCCTTTCCCACCAAGTTCTCTGCAGGCTTTGGAGAGCTGTGCCTTGTGCCAGGGGCAGCTAATGGCTTTGTGGGAAACACAGAGGAAACATCTCCCCTCCCCAGAGCTCTTGGCCTTCTCTGTTGCTCTCAGTTTCTCTGAAATGCAACTCTTCAGTGGCACAAAAAGCTGTTCCTGGGGTGGAGCTCGGTCTCCTCTTTCTCATCTCAAAGGCTGTGAGACCTCTGCAAGGCTTCACATTGTGCAGAACACTCCTTTTGTTCCCCAAAGCCCAGAACCAGATGGATTGCTTTCCAGTTCTCAAATTCAAGATAGAAATAAAACCCCAAAACCCCAGCCAAAACCTTTTCCCCCTTTGGGACCTAATTTGCTTTTCTCTGCTGGCTTTTCTGCCTGTTTTTTATGGCCTCTTCCATTAAGAAGGTTTGCAAACCCTTCCCAAGAGCTGGCCTGTGAAGTTTCACTGAGGAGAAGAACTCTTTTAGCCTACAAACCAGAAGCTCCCCATCTGTTTGCTCATGCTGGCCTTCCAGGACCATCAATTATCAAGTGTAACCAACCTCCTAACACACAGCATTTGGAGCTCCTGCAGCTCAGACCTCCTGCAAGCTGCAATCATCCCCCACCAAAGAAGCTGTTTGAGGTCCCAGATCCAGGGAGCAGGTGAATTTTGGGGTAGTTTTGTGTGTGGCTGGTGTACTGATGCAGAAAAATGTGCAGTGATCAGTTGGTGTCCAAGCAGAGTGACCTCCTCTGGTCACCACCTTGCTGGAGACCTCCAGCCTGCCCCTTCCCCCAGGAATGAGCAGAGGGAAAGGGATTATTTGGAGGAGTGTGAGGCCCAGCTAACAGAAAAGACAGAACTATAGAACCACAGAATGGTTAGAGCTGGAAGGGACCTTCAAAGGTCATCTGGTCCCAGCCCTCTGCAGGCAGCAGGGACATCTGCCTGCTGTCCAACTCACCCAGAAAACCTGGTGCTGGACTCCTGGGCTTCTCTGAAGGGCTGCCCAGGGCTCAACAGGACTAGCTCAGACCTGGCAGCAGGAGAAAAGGATAAAAACTGGGCAAGGACCTTTCTACAGCAGAGGTTGCCCCTGGTTGCCTTTTCTTCTGGCCCAAAGGCTTAGATGACCTGACCCAGACCTCTCCTACCAGAGGGCTATTTATGGGTGAAATGTTGGTGCCTTCACTGCTGCAAGTCCTCTTCCATGCAAAGGGGACACATCCTAGCACATCCCAACATCCTCCAGAGTGTAATTCAGCCTCTGCCTGGAAGAAAACTGCAATGCAGTGAGGTCCCTTCCCATCCTTTCCCCTCTCCTCCCTTTGTGTCTGATAAACTGGTTCAAAAAAGCCCAGGAATGGAAACATTATCCCTTCCCCCCCCCCCACCAGGAGGTGTGTGGGATGGACAAACAGCTTCCCCCATGAATGCAAAGACCAGATGGACACTGGGGCCAGTGTCTACAGGAGCAGGATCGATTCTCCAGCCCAACTGCCTAGAAGGAAGTCCCATGGAGAACCCTGATGTCAAAGGCTGCCCCCCAAAGCTGGGGGGGGAAAAGGCTAAGTTTTAAAAGCTCCACACATTTTAACCCTTCTTTCCCCCTGAGCACAGCTCAGCTGTCCTGCTGGGATGGTCATGTTACAGACTGTGCAGGCTTCAATCCCTCTTCTGACAGCTCTGGGAAGCATGATCCTAGTGCTTAGCTCAGCTCAGCAGATGAGCAGATAAGGAAGAAGGTGGGGTGGAGCTTGCTGAAGCTGGATGAACAAAGAGTCTGGGCTCCTTTAGGAGATGGATTTCAAACCTTCTGCCAAGTTCCTCTCTTTCAGCATCTACCATGGAAAAAACTTTCCCCATCACCTCCTTCCTACTGCACTCACAGGCTTCAGCTCTACAGCAAATTCATTTTTCAGACCTCTCTAAGTTAGGAGACCAAACCCTTCCAAAGTCAGATGGTCTTGTAGTTAAAAGGCCACAGACAACACTGATGTGAAACCTGACTCAAGCTGGAGCCTGGCTGAGCCCCAGACTGTCCTCAGCCCTGGGACAGGCTGGACCCAGAGGAGGCACAGCTCTGAGTGCGCAGCAGGTCAGAGCATGGGACAGGGGCTCTAAACAAGCTCCAGAGCCTCCTGGCAGGTCATGGACACCTTGAAAAGCACCTGTGGGGTCGTGTCCCAGTGGGCAGAGGTGCAGCTCCTGTGAGCATTGCTAGGGCTTGCTCTGGACCTGGCCATCAGGCTCATCCTGAAGGGCTTCTTTCTGTATGATGTGTTGTGACTTCTGCTGGAGCCCCTGCAAGCTACAGCAAAAGCATAGAACCATGAAGGGTGGAAAAGACCTCTGAGATCTTCCAGTCCAACTTTTTTCCCCCCATTTTTTATCCCCTTTGTCACCAGATTGCTCTTCCCTCTTTCATATACCAGGATTATTCAAGGTCACTTAATGACACTGATTTATAGAAGAGGAACAGAGAGGATCTGTCTAGGAGGTGCAGAGAAGATTGGTCTAGGAGGTGCAGAGAGGCTGCCACATCAAAGGTAACAGCTACAAAAGATCAACAGGTGACAGTGGCACCAAGAAAACTCCTGTGTCCAACTGGCTCAATATTATAATCAAAGGGAAAAAAAAACCAAACACAAACACACAGCAGCTTGTGTGTCAGCTTTTCACCCAGTAAATGAGATCAGCAGGTTTTGGTGGTGGACAAACCCCTACCATCTGAGTGTGAAACCCCCAGCCCAAGACTGATGCTGCTCACAGCAGCCACCAGGATCCAGCATGTTTCTGCTATTAACTCAGTGCTCAGGCACCACCCGGGGAGTTCCCATGGGAAGGGAACCTGTGCCAGGGCATTAGCTCATCCTTTGTTTTCCCAAAAGTAGGAGCAGACATTTTCCCCTCTCCTCCTGCCCCAAGAGCACCAGATGATGCCTGCACAAGGGCTGGTTGGAGATGCAGATCCCAGTGAGAGCTTTCCCAGGAGCAGCCATGGCCCATCCTGCCATGCCCAGGGGAGGAAGGAAGGTTGGTCACCTTGGGAAGGGAAATTCCACTTCTCCAGCAAGGAGTTAACCCTCAGTTCACTGAAATAAGTGTAGCCAAGGTTTTGCAAGGACCTGTGTGGACATTTCCTCCACAGCACCAACCCACTGAGGACTTCAAGCAATCCCCAGAGCCAATTCATCCTTAACTAAGAAAAGTCATGATCAGAGACCAAGCAATAACTAGATGACAAAAAGCAGTGCTAAGGGACAAGTCAGGACCAAACCCTCATCCCTGCTCTGCTGCAGGACACCTCTGCAGTCCTCCCAGGTGCCCAGAGCTGGGACAGCAGAGGTTCAGACTCACACTTGAAGCCCACAGATCATTTCTTCCTTCCTCTCTCCTCCCTTCCAGGAGCAAGTATGATCAGCAGTACAGTAGCCTGGTATTACTGCCTGGCTATTCCTGAGGTCATGGCAGGTATAAAAAGCTCATGGGAAGATGAGGAGGGACTTCATCAGGATGTCACAGGATGACACTGACAGCAGCATGGGTGCCATTCTCCCAGCTGGGTGGCACTGGGATGCCCTTCCCACAGGGCCAGGGCTGACTGCCTGGAGGTAGTGCCTCTCCATCTCTGGACAGCCAGAGGGAACCCAGCCTTTCATCCCAACCTTTCTACACCCCACATAGCTTCTTTTATCCAAGTGTCCAGGTTTTGGAGGACTCCTTTCCCTTCCCATCCCAGCTCCATGCTCCCAACTTAATTTCTGCTGCAATTACTCTCACATCCAGACACTTATCTACTGTCAATTAGCACTGATGAGACTCTGCTCCCTGGCCCAAAGCCAACCTCTCCAGCCCTCCCTGGGGCAGAAAGCTGCCAATTCTGGCAGTAGGGGAATGGTCAAGAAAACAAACATCCTCTCCTTTTATTAGCACCACATGGCAGTATTTTGACTAGCAAGCTCATGCTACAAGAAGCTGCAGACAGTCAGATTTCCAGAGACCAATGGATCACTGATCCTGCTCTCCTCCTCTGCTGGGGAGGGATGGTGCACACCACAACACAGGGCAAGCAGCCAGACCAGAGATCCCAACAAAGAAGCACAGCATGATAGGTTTAAAAGGGACCTCTGGGCATCATCCAGTCCAACCCCCTGCTCCAGCAGGGCACCCACAGCAGCTTGCCCAGGGTCACCTCCAGCTGGGCTTGGCAATCTCTCCACACAAGGAGACTCCACAGCCTCTCTGCAAAGCCTGGGCCAGGGCTCCAACACCCTCACACCAAACAAGCTTCTCCTTAGGTGTTCAGGTGGCACCTCCTGGGTTCCAGTTGGTGCCCAGTGCCCCTTGGGCTGTCCCTGGGCACCAGTGAGCAGAGTCTGGCCCCAGCCTCTTGTCCCCAGCCTTCAGCTCTTGCTCAGCCTTGAGCAGCTCCCCTCTGGGGCTGCTCTTCTGCAGGCTAAGCAGCCCCAGGGCTCTCAGCCTTTCCTCCTGCCAGAGCTGCTCCAGTGCCCTCAGCATCTTCCTGGGCTCTGCTGGACTCTCTGCAGCAGTTCCTTGTCTCTCTGGAACTGGGGAGCCCAGAACTGGAGCCAGGACTCCAGCTGTGGCCTGAGTAGGGCAGAAGAACCTCCCTTAACCTGCTGGTCACACCCTCCATGCAGCCCAGACCATTGGCCTTCTTGGCCACAAGGACACATTGCTGGCTCATGGTGAGCTTGTTGTTGACCAGCACTGCCAGGTCCTTCTCTGCAGAGCTGCTTCCCAGCAGGGCCAATCCATGGGGTTATCCCTCCCCATGTGCAGGACCTTACACTTGCCATTGCTGAGCACATCCCTACTGACATCATATCTGCACAACAGAAACCCTGACTTCATGTGGCAGCACTGGAGAGCATCAGGCCACCCCATGGCATCTCCAGGGGTCCCACCATCACCCACCACCAGCTCCAGCAGACACACAGACCATCAGTATTTAGGATGCAAGCTTGAACATCACTGAATTTCCATTCTCCTGATGATCACCCTGAGCATCATGCAAGCCAGAGGACACCTGCAGCAGGGCAGGGGTTGGGCCATCTGCTGGCACACATCCTGAGCAGGCAGAGTGAACCACACTCAAGGCACAGTCTGGAGAGGCAGAAGAGTCAACCAGCACATCTCAGGTGCAACCACAGCAAGAATACTCTACTGTGGGCATGGTACCTCCAGCACCTCCTCTCTGGGAGCCCAGAAAAGCCATCAAGCAAGAAGATGTGGCCATCTAGCAGAAACTTGCTATCTTTACCTGCTTATTCTTCTTCATACACTTCTATGGGTGCCTTGCCACCACCACAGCTGCTTTAGCCACCAAAGTACTCCCCAGATTTAGCCCTTTTCAGTGTAGGTCTGGGCTGAGGAAAATCCTCCTCTTCCCCCCTCTCATTACAACCTATGTAACTGTCTAATTTTTAACAGGATCCATATGTAGCATGTATTAACAGTCAGCTTCAAATCCAATCTGCATTAAACCTCAGAAATGTTGTATCTGGCAGGGGCACTGCTGCACATTTGGTCTTCATTTAGTCTTTTGTAGGGTTTGGGGCACATCAAAGTCTATTAAGAAAAAAAATATCTGTCAAAAATAGATTGCTGTAATTGATTAATGAAGTAAACATGGCCAGAACCCAAAGCCCAAGCTCAGAGATCTCTCTGCTCCCTCAGTCAGGGCAGGGATGGATGTGAAGACCCAGGAGTTGCTCCTGGGAGATACTGAGGTGGGTTTGCTGGTGCTGATCTGCAGTGCCAGCAGCTACAAACCCTTCTGCATGCTGTCCCCTGGCAGGAATGAAAGATATCTGCCAATTCCACAGGGTTGCAGCAGCCACAGACTCACAGCCATGACCACACAGGTTCACCCTTAGTGGGGCTTGGAGAATTTCACCCCCAGCATGGATGTTTGGTGCAGCCTCTGCTGCCAGTGCCACCTCACCACTGCTCACTGGAGGGAAATGAGGCCAACAGCAGCCCTCAGAGCACCACCCTGCCCTCTCCACCCCTGCAGGTCTTGCATTCCTTCTGGACTAGGACAAAGGCAGGTTGGCCAGGGAAGGTGCTCACAGAGCCCAGGTCTGCTGAGCTCCAGGAAGGACAGGCACCAGGCAGTGCTTTTAGGAAGGCTCCCAACAGCTCCATCAAAGGTAATGTTGACCAGAAGCTTGGTCTCTAGCCTTGAGGAAAGCCTGGTGCTGGGTGCTGCCCCTCTCATGCCACCAGCAAGCTGATTCAGCAAAGCCTAACTGGGGTGGAGGGTGCTTCTGGAGCTGAATTTAACCCAGAGCAGCTGAGGGATCTGGTTGTCCACAGCAACCTGGACTTCACCAGCCCAAGGAAAGCCCAGCAAGATCTGCATGGAGAAGCCTAATCATGATGGCATTTGAAAACCACACAAGGAGACTCCTCAAGCTCTGGAAGGAGTGCAGGCAGAGCAGAGGGCTCTCCAGATTCCAGACATGGATCTCCTCTCCTCAGAACAAGAAGCTGCAGGACCAACAATGCTGCTGCTACCATACCTGTGGGTCTGGCTCAATATTGATCCTGTATGCTTGAGCCTTCCCATCTTCCAGAAGAGGAGGGGACCAGGTCTTCCCTTCAGATCTGCAATGGGAAATGAAGTCAACTCAACTTAAATTGCCTTTTTGTTTTTTTTTAAGCAAACAAACAAAACACCCCAAACAACAACAAAACAAAAAACCAACAACAAACCAACCCCAAACCTCAAAACCTCAGAAAAACCCCAAAAAACAACACAAAAAGAGACTTCATAACAAAAATAACCCCCCAAAACCCCAAACCCAAACATTAAATATAGTTTACAGGCCTGCCAGAGAATGAAAACATACATATATATTTATCTGAAGTGATCCTCAGCAATAGTAGAGTGGGAAATAGAGAAGATGTCAGCTCCATGCTATTAAAACCATGAAGCTTCAACCCATCCTTGACCTGCAGGCTCCTCCTCAGCCTGGAGTTGAAGATCCAAAATGACTTCAGTTCAAGAAATCAGCAGAGAGGTTTGTGGTGGCTCTGGGTTTGTCCACTCCTGGCCTTGCCCCTTTTGTTCTGGCCCTGAACCCTGACATCTGTTCTGGTTATGTGTGTCCATCTATCCATCTCCACACCTCTCTCCCTTCCCTGGCAGCCCTACAGACTAGCCCACAGCAGGAACTGTACAAATGCCTTTCATGGAGAAGGTTTACACAGCCCTGTCCCCACCATCCTAATCACCCTAACCCTTTCAAGAGAAACCAGATTAAAAAAGCCCTAAAAATACACTTTCCATTCCCCAGTGCATCTCCAGTCCTGCCAAGCCAGAGCAGGATGCAGCAGCTCTCCAAAGATCATTTTTGCCCCCACATAGGCATCCCCTGGGGGCAGGGATGGGATGTGGTCTCCAGTGTGGTTGTTCTCTCCAACTCTTGGGCATAAAAGAGCTCCAGGGGCCTGGGTAAGGTCCCACCAGGCACAGACACAGGATTCTCTGGATGCTAAGAGGTTGAGACCACATCTGGAGTGCTGGGTCCAGCTCTGGGCTCCCCAGTTCCAGAGAGACAAGGAACACTCCTGGAGAGAGTCCAGCAGAGCCCAGGAAGATGCTGAGGGCACTGGAGCAGCTCTGGCAGGAGGAAAGGCTGAGAGCCCTGGGGCTGCTTAGCCTGGAAAAGNGGTCCCTTGCAGCACCCCAAGAATGGGGAGCAGAGCAAGCCTTGGAGCAGTGAGGACTTCAGGGTCAGCACAGCCACCCCAAACCACCCTGGCAGCAGGTTCCCACTCCCAACAGTCAGAGCTTTGTGTTTAGGCAACAGCAAAACCTCAGAGTTTTCTAAGGTAATGGGTGAGAGATCTGACTTCACTCTCAAATGTTCCTAGGTGTTGAGTTTAGGGCTCAAGGACAGGAAAAGTGGTTTCAGATGTGGTGCAGAGGATTAAAGTCAGCTATGTAGAAATCATTACCCTGCACTAACAACTCTCTGCACTGTTCTCATGGCTGCTAGGACAATCCTGAGACAAATACCTGCACCCAGGCTAATGCTGGGCCTTCCACCTGAGCCTTGGTGGGAAAGAGGACCACTAAAGACAGAACTGAAAACAAAATTGAAGTCTCAGACACCTTTTATCCCACCCTTTGTTTTCCAGAAGACTCAACATCACTCCCAGAAGATGACTTGCACATGCTCACATGCTTCCCCCAAGTGTTTTTTCACCTGGGAATGATCTGCATGTCTTGCTCTCTGCATTTGTAGAGCTGCTTTTAAGTGGCAGGAATTCCTGGGTCTTCCTGAATTTCTGATTTCCCATCCCCTTATCAACTAACAGTTAGCACTTGGGAAAGAGCCAGACTGGACCTGGAATGCTGCTGGCTGCTATTTGTGCAGCCACACAGGTGTAAGAGCAGGTGACAGCTACAGAACCCTCCAGAACCAGCACATTGCTGTATTTCACCCCCAAACCATACAGTCCCTGCCAGGGGGAGTGACTCCAAACTCCTGACCATCTCCTGAGCTCTGTTAACCTCCCATGGCTGCACATCACTGTGGTCACAACTGGTTTTTAATCACTCACATAACCATTAGCCTTCTAGCAGCTGAAGTCAGCCCAGAAGCAGCTACAGTTGATGGTTCCAGGTCCCCAGGACTGTGAACTTCACCAAGGTGTTGGATCCATCCTTGCAGCCTCATGCAGGGCTTGCAGCCACCTTGCAAGGTGGGCAAGGCTTTGCATAGGCTGGGGAGCAGGCAGAGGAGCTGAGCTCTGCTGAGCAGCCCTGATGGACTCAGCTCAGCCAGGGTACATGAAGAACCTGCAAGATTTCTCCTCTCTTCATTCCTCTCATCTAGTCCAATCCCTCTGCAGCCAGCAGGGACATCTGCAACTACAGCAGGTCACTCAGAGCCCCAAACAACCTGACCTGGGGTGATTCCAGGGATGGGACATCTCCCACCTCTCTGGGCAACCTGGGACAGGCTCTTGCCATCCTCAGTGGAAAAAATTCTTCCTTCTACCTAATCTAAATCTCCTCTCTTACTTTAAAACCACCAGCCCTTGTCCTGTCCCAACAGGCCCTGCTAAAAAGTCTCTCCCCATCTTTCCTCTAGGCTCCTTTAAGTACAGAAAGGCTGCAGGAAGGTCTCCCTGGAGCCTTCTCTTCTCCAGCATGAACAACCCCAACTCTCTCAGCCTGGCCTCACAGCAGAGAGCTTCCAGCCCTCAGATCATTCCTGTGTCCTCCTCTGGCCCTGCTCCCCCAGGTCCTTGTCTGTGCTGTGCTGAGGACTCCAGAGCTGGCCCCAGCACTGCAGCTGAGGTCTCCCCAGAGCAGAGCAGAGCAGAGGCACAATCCCCTCCCTGCCCTGCTGGCCACCAGGCTGCCTGTGGACACGATTGCAATGTTCCCTTCCCAGAAGTTTTCCCAGGGTGGGTTTGGGGCCAGCTCCTCCAGGAAGGATGCAGCATTAAGTCTTCCTGCTTCCAGCTGGCAGATGACAAAAGCTTCAGCAAAAGCTTTCAGGCTCACCTTCTCCCTCTGGCACAGCTGGGCAGGTCTGGACAGAGCTGCCAAGGACTTCCCAGCATTGTGCATCAGCAGGAACAGCAGCAGTGATGCCACAGAGTTCTCCTGTCCAGTGCCTGAGGTCCTTTGGGTGCTCAACCCTCTGCTCTCAAGGGGTGGTTTCAGCCAAGCAGGAGGCCAACCCAACCTTATGGCTGCTTTTATTTGAGGCATGACCCAACCTGAAGGAACAAGTCCTCCCTAAGAAGCAGGGCTGCAGCAGCCCCCTGTGAGATGGTAATGTCCAGAGGAGCTGGGGAGGCAGAGAAGGGAACCCACAGCCATGTGTAAGTGAGACCAGGACAAGCTGCCCTGTGGAGCTGGTGACCTCTGGGCTCTAGGCTTGTTGTGTGCTCCTGCCTGGACATTGAGTGTCTTCCAGGATAAGAAAGGATTGATTGTGAGAAATAATCTTGATTTTAAAGAGCAAATCCTTGTCCACAGGAACATCCAGCACTGCAGAGAATCCAGATGGGATTTATCAAGCCTGGATCCTTTGTTACTGTTGGAAAATAAAACAGCTTTTCCATCTGAGGTGGCCACTGTCCAGAGGGAGAAGACCCAGGTTCTGCCAGCTTCTTACAACACTGTCTTACTGCTGGTGCCCTCCAGACACTGCCTCAGCCTCCCCAAAATGAGGTGAAAGAGGAGATGCAGAGCTGTCCTGAGCCCTGCTTCTCTTCACCAACCAGCAGCTTGTGTCTTTAGAAGTGCCTCCTCAACACTGCACCCTCAACATGCATTCTTAATGAAGCATATCTGACCAACAGGACAATCAGCTTCTCCTCCCATCAAATGCAATGAGCTCTCTGCACCCCCAGCAGCTCCAGACAGGTCATGTTGGTCTCCAGACACCCCACCAGACCACACAGTAACTCCCCCTCCTTGCCTTCCCCCATTCTCATTTTCCTACTGAACTTCCCAGTCAAAGAACCTTGACTGACCACAGCTGGAAAACAAAACCAGCCCTGTTCTCTGCCTCAGCAGCACATAATGTCAGGGGTTCATGAAGAAAGGGCATGGGATGGAAGAAGTCCAGAGGGCACCAGAGGGCTGGAAGCCTTTGCTGCCAGGCTCCCTGCCCTCCCTTGGCACTCATGCTCAGCTGGAGGCACTGTCCTCCAGTAAAGCAGAGTGAACATCAAACCTCTCCTGTTTCCATTGAAGACATAACAAACCAGCTTGTGATTTCAGATTTCTTGCTGGAATCAGAGAATGGTTTTGGTTGGAAAAGACCTTTAAGGAACATCAAATGTCCAACTGTTAACCAGCACTGACAAGCCACCACTAAACCATGGCCCTCAGCACCACAGCTCCATGGCTTTGAAACCCCTCCAGGGATGGTGACTCCACCACTGCCCTGGGCAGCCTGGGCCAGGCTTTGACAATCCTCTCAGTGAAAAAAAATCATCCTAATGTCCAACCTAAGCCTCCCTGGCACAACTTGAAGCTATTTCCTCTTGTCCTATCACTTGTTCCTTGGGAGAGGAGACCAAGCTCCACCTGGCTCCAGCCTCCTCTCAGGGAGAAGAAGAAAGCAGAGAGTGAGAAGGTCTCCCCTGAGCCTCCTCTTCTCCAGGCTAACCAAGCCCAGTTCCCTCAGCTGCTCCTCACAACACTTGTGCTCTAGACCCTTCCCCAGCTTCCTTGCCCTTCTCTGGTCACACTCCAGCATCTCAGTGACCTTTTAAAAATACTTTTGTTCTGCTCTTTGTAAGAACACAGAACAATTCACACAGGCCATGAGGATGCACCAAGAACTGAGCCTAAGGACACATCTGCTCTGGGAGCAGCCACCAGCCTTCTGCAGAAGAGCCAAGCAAAGCTGACACAAAAGCACATCAAGCAGAAAAAGGACCTACCTGTTGACAGAGAGCAGTAGCTGGTCCATGCATGCTTTGATCTTGTTTTGTGCTTCTAGGTGTGTCATGTTCTCTGTGCTCTCTCCATTGATGGCCAGAATAATATCTCCTGGGCACAGGTCTGCCATGGCTGCTTTACTGCCAGGGTTAATCTGGGCAAGGAAAACCAAAGAGGTTAGTTAAAAGAATGTTTGGTTTTCAAAGAGTCCAATTTCTTGCAGCAAGCAGCAGACAAAGGGAATATTTATTTCTGGAGAAGACACATCTTCTCCTTACACCAATGGGATCTACTAGAGGTTTGGATGTCAGAGCCAGGGCTCTTGGGTCAGCCCCAATTCTCCAGGAGCCAACCTCTCCAGCAATGCTCTTCTAAATGAGAGATTTACCAGCCCCAGCCTGGGTGTGACCAGCTCCTCTCCAGCTTTGTCTCTTCCTTGAAGTGATGCAACACTTTCTCTCCAGAGAGATGCTTCACACTCCTCCTTGGCTTGCAGGCCAAGGAGTCAGTCCTTCAAGAGCCCATGAAACCCTCCTCTTTGGCTAACTACCTCAGCAGAGGATGAGTGCAGTCACCCCCTGGGGAGGTCACACTTGACATCACTTTTTCCTGCCCATCATTCAAACAACTTCTTTCCTTCTTGCCCTGCCTGGACTGTCAGGCAGCTCCTTCAGTCTCCACAAACCTTTCCTTCTGGTTTTGTAGGAATGCCAGAACCTTGTAAAACTCATCACTTCTTTCCTGAAGAGCTAATGACAGGTCCAGGTACTGTTTGTGGCCAGCCAACCCTGCAGCCCACAGAGGAGTTTCTCCAGAAGTTACCATTTCACTTGCCTCAGCCCAAAGGTGGGTTTCATTTCTGCAACAATATAAACTGCTGCAAGGCACAGGCAGGACAGGTAAATGTGGCTCTTTAAACCCTTCTTCAGTTCAGAATTGCTCTGCAGTTTCCTCTCCAGTCACCCAGAGCATCTGCCACGTGGTTTATCAAGTGAGGAACTCTAGTGAGTCTGGCTTTGGGTTAGTTTTATCTCACTGCATTTAGGGTGCTTTGATCCTGCTCACTCCTGATTCACAACAGCAAAATCATCTCAGAAGATGGCTTTGCTCCACCACATCCTACTCCAGATCCCATCAACAGCTCCACTGCTCTAGCCTCCATCTCCCCAGGGATGCAGCTCATGTTGGTAGCAACCAGATGCTCACAAACCAGGTATGGTTTTCCAGACCATTTGAGACCAAGTGGTGGTCACCTACTCCATGGTGACCACAAGCCACTGCCCAGTAGCTAGGCAGGCTTTTAGGAGGGCAGGAATCTACCTGCACCTGTTTTCATCTTGATTTGTTCTCTCCAGCTCTATTTTCCCAGGGAACATGAAGAGGATTTAGTCTTGCCACCAAAGCCCTTTGTGGATTGTGCTGGGGCTGCTCACAAGGCAGAGGCCAGCAAGAGTCTGGAGGCACCTGGCATACCATGGACCTAAAGCCACCAACACCACTGAAACATGAACCCAACAGTGCTTGAGGAGCTCCAAAAACGCTTCTTACATTTAAGTAGAACTGGCAGCTTGCATTAAGGCTTTTGTTGCCTTGTCAGAGTAAATCACCATTTGCCTTTTGCTCTTCAATAGTTTCAGCTGAGCTATTTTGGCCAACTCCTCCTCCCCTGTGACTCAGCCCAGGGCAAACAACAGGAGGTATTTCTGAACACAGCACAGCCTCAGCTGCAAAGCTCTGACACAGGACATTTCCACCCAGGAGAGGTTTATTTTGCCCCTGGCATACATTCATCCTGTTGGGTTTTTGCACAGACCATTGGGGTCCTTCTGCAGCCACAGAAGCTGTCACACCCAGCAGGAGGTCAGCCAGCACCTGAAAGGAGGCATCTCCATGTGCTTGCCTGTTGTTCTTCACTTCTCTCACTGTCCACCCCACAGCCCCAGCTGCCAGCAGGCTTTTGGACTACCAGACCTTCAGTTTGACCCAGGACAGCTGGATTTTTTTTTCTTCTCTATCCAATACTGCCTAGATGTCTGCTGGAGTTTTCTCCTTGCACTGATCTCCACCAGCCTGTAGCTTCCTTGGAGAATAAGCTGTTCATAAATGGGGCTCTTAGCCATACCCTAGATTCATATTCTGGTTTATTTCAAAGTTATTTTGGCAGTATCTTCCTATTAGCACTTCATGCTAGCTGTGGAGGCTTGAAAGGGAGCTGGACTCCAAGAACTCATTAGCTTGAGATACAGCATCAGTGTCCCAGCAGCTTGGGAATCAGCACTGCAACACAGAATCATAGAACTTTCAGAGTTGGAAAGAACCTTAAAGATCATCTAGTTCCAACCCCTCTGCCTGCCAGGGACACCTCCCACTAGAGCAGGTTGCCCACAGCCCCAGCCAGCCTGGCCTTCAAAGCTTCCAGGGATGGAGCTTCCACAGCCTCTCTGGGCAACCTGTTCCAGTGTCTCCCCACCCTAGCAGTGAAGAACTTCCTCCTAATATCCAGTCTAAATCTACCCTCCTGTAGGTTGCATCCGTTTCCCCTGGTTCTGTCACTACCTGACCTCCTAAACAGTCCCTCCCCAGCTTTCTTGTAGCTCCCTTCAGATCCTGGAAGGCCACAAGAAGTTCTTCTTAGAGCCTTCTCTTCTCCAGACTGAATAACCCCAACTCTCTCAGCCTGTCCTCATAGGAGAGGTGAATATCTGAACAATCTGAATAATAATATCTGAACAATCTAAATAATAATATCTGAACAATCTGAATAACGTTTCAAATACTTCAAACCAACTTCTTCTGACTCCCAGCTGTGCAAAGCCATCGAGACCAAACATGCCACAGAAAGCCTCAAAGCCTGGTTATGGGTCAGGGCTGCACTGGAATTGCCATGCCAGGGTCCCTCCTGCTTCACTCCCCATGGATCCACACTGAGAGCCTCCTGCAAAACCAGGATGGCCACAAGGACAAGGATGTGATTTTAAATATAGTAATTTTTGGAACAGAGTCTGTGCTTGGAGCTCAACATCCAAGAGAGGTGACCCTCTAGGTTCTCTTAGAGATGAACACACCCAGGAGGAAGGAGCAGGAGGGAGCTGGGTGTCTTGTTCAGGCACCCCTCGAGCTCCAGGCTGTCAGCACCCACACCCAGCACCTCAAGCCAGGATGCTCCTCAACCAGCCTCCTTTCCTACAGAGCCCAGCTACTGCCCAAGGAGCTTCTACCACTATAGACAAGTGCAGGGGCTTTTGTTCTAGTGATAAACCTTCTCTGGAGTACTGATCCAGGGCCATGGTCCTGAGTGATGCAACCACAGCTGAGTGTGTTGCCTGTAGGAACAAGGTCTTTCTGGGGCAATGATGTTAAACCCAGCAGTGTATAGAGTTTTTTGGATGGAGCTGTTACCAGAGACTCATGCCTTGCTCCAAAGGGGCTCCAAGTCTGCTATGAGCAAAGGCTGCATGAATTTGAAAGTAACTGGGTAGGTAATGAAGTTATGAAGTGGCAAGTCATAGAAACCTTGTGTTCTTGAAAGGGGTCTCCAGAGGAACTGAGGTTTGAGATTAGGATAGGCTTAAGAACAAGAGTGATAAGATTTTTGTTGGATTGGCTCTGAAGTTCTCCATTAGTTCCCAGAACAAACCATTTTAAAAATCCAGGCTGAATGAACACAGACCAAGACAAGACTGATGCTTATGTAGCTCAGGGTGGTGCAAGTGGTTCCCACCAGGACCAGAACAGGTTGTGTCTCCTCATCCACATGCTGCCTTTCTACAGGCAGTGCTAAGCACCCTAAAGATGGGGCTCTAAGCAACCTGATCGAGTTGCAGATGTCCCTGCTGACTTCATGACAGTTGGATTAGATGACCTTGAAAGGTTCCTTCCCACCCAAACCATTCTGTGGTTCTACAGCAGAGTCCCAGCTGCACACACACCAGGGCTGAACATGAGCTCTGCCTGTGCCATGCCTCATCTTGTCCACGTTGGGTGTCTGCCAGGGCTTGGGCTGTTTGTCTACTTTTCTCCTGTGAGGAGCTCAAGTAGGGCAATTACACACTAGGAAGGAGCCAGCCCAGTCCCTCACACCCTGATAACCCCTGGGGCTGCAAGGCCCCACACAGCTGATGGTGTTTCAGGGCTGGAGCAAGGTGCTGGTGGAAAATTTCCTGGGTGGAGAGAGTGGTCTGAGCCTTCCTGCTGTTGCTAGCTCAGAGTCTTGCTCCTTGAAAGGCTCCACAGCTCCCCAAGGGCTCTGCTCGTGCCATGGGGTGAGAGCAACCTCAATGCACATTCAGAGCAGTCAAGTGTAAGGAACTGAGAGCCAAACCCACAGCAAGCACTGCAGGCTTAACAAAACATAAATATTTGCATTAAAGTTCCCCTAAAGGTTTTTCCTTTCTCAGCTACACAAGAACTCTGCCTCCTTTGGAAGCACTGAGCTCCCAAAAGCCACAGTTCCACACACACCAGTGAGGCAGCAGTCTAGGTCAGTGAGCCACCAGTTCACTTAGACTGCTGGTTATTGCTGCCCTGCACTTGAAGATGTTTTCCCACTGACATAAACCCAAGCCAGCTGATGGAGGCTTGGGGTGAAGTTGCACAAGACAGCCCAGGCAACCCACAGCTTGCCCACAAAGTGGGGAAAGGATCTTATCTCTGTCCCAGGGGCCATCCAGCCTCTTCCTTTCTGCCAGTCCTGGTGCTCAGCAGGTTTTTAAGCACAGCCTGGGATGCAATCCAGCAGAGCTGAACTGTTTTCTGAGACTGAATCATAGCAGCTCAGAGTAAGGGATGCAGTGCCCCTGACCCATCTTCTAGGACCAGGGGAGGGATGGAGTTAGGTGGTCTTGAGCTCTTCATGAGATCCCAACTGCACTATGTGTAGAATAGAATCATAGATTCATTTTGGTTGGAAGAGCCCTTGAAGACCATCAAGTCCAACTGTTAACCAGCACTGCCAGGTCACCACTAAACCATGGCCCTCAGCACCACATCTCCATGGCTTTTAAACCCTTCCAGGGATGGTGACTCCAGCACTGCCCTGGGCAGCCTGTGCCAGGACTGAACAACCCTTTTGGGGAAGAAATTCTTCCTAATGTCCAACCTAAACCTTCCCTGGTGCAACCTGAGGCTGTTTCCTCTTATCCTATCGATATGCACATACATACATAACCTCCTAGCCATCAACCCATCACTGCTGCACCTTCAGCAGGAGGGAACTGAGCACAAGAGACATGCAGGAGCAGTCAGAGTGCTGGGGAGGTGACAGGCACTGGTGTTTTTACGGCTCCTTTTATGCCCATAGAAGCACATCGAGTGTCCCCTGCCCGAGGCGACCGCGCACGCACAGCAGGGCACTGCTCGGGAACGGCAGCCTAACGGCGAGGCACGATCAGTGCTCACCCAAAACAGCCACGCCAAGGGAGAGAACAATCTTCTGCCTTTAAACTTTCACACGAATAAACAGCTGCTTCTCCACTCCTCTCAAAACCAAAATAGACAGATGCATAAGAATGTTTATAAAGAGAAAATAGCAAAGCAAACAAAGCCCAGGCATAGACCAGGAGTCACAGCAGCAAGGCATGGGGAGGGGAGGGCAGGGAGTGTGTGACCCCAGGAGCAGCTCCAGGAGGATTCAGCCTCTCCCCAGACAGTGTGTGCCTCCTGCAAGGGACTGATTCCAGTAGGAAGCCAGAACCTACAGTCTCCAAGGAACTGCTGGAGAAAGTCCAGCAGAGGCTGCAAAGGTGCTGAGGGGGCTGGAGCATCTCTGGGGGGAGGCCAGGCTGAGAGCAGTGAACTAGATCTACACAACTACAAACCAATTTTAAAATCACTTTTTCCAGCTATTTTCCCCACCACCTTTGCCCAAGATCCCCATCCACATCTCTCCTGTTCTCCAAGCCTCCAGCAGCTCCTTCCCCAGCCAAGTGGATACTCTGATGCTATGGAACAGATTGGAAAGACCCTCCCCACCCCTCCCACCCCCCAGCCAGCAGCACTTATCTGGGCACTGGAGCCTCGTTAGGATTTACTAAGTGCTAGGATCTGACAACAAGCCAATAAAATAAAGCACATTAAGGCAACTCTTGCACTCAGCAGCTGGTGGTGGAAGCTGTGCAATCTCATTTAGTAAGCAAGATTATTTACACCCAGAGGAGCTGACTCTTGAAACACACATAGCATTATACTTTTCCCCTTGGAGATCAAGCAGAGAAGAGTGCCAGGGCTGTAAGCCAACCAGCACAGAGTAAATCTTGAGGAGCAAAGTCCCACATCCCTCTGCCTGCACAGGGACACCCTTACCCTGTAGGGACAACCTTACCCTGTAGGGACAGGTTTTTCCTTTCTCAGCTGGACAAGAACCCTGCCTCCTTCAGAAGCACTGAACAATCAGAGCCAAAACTCTACACACCAGTGAGGTAGCACTGATGTGCTTCACAGTGCAGATCCTAACCCAGCTCAAAGGCTGAGCTCTGTACGTGGGAAAGGTTGAGAATCAGTGCAATCAGCCCAGGAGCAGCTTTGCTCAGGTCATCTCTAGAGATGGGCAAACACCACCAGCTGAAATGATCAGTGCTTTAGAATCACAGAAGGGGTTGGGTGGGAAGGGACCTTCCAAAGTCATCTAGTCCAACCCCTCTGCAGTCAGCAGGGACATCTGCAACCAGAGCAGGTTGCTCAGAGCCTCTTTGACCTGGGATGATTCCAGGGATGGGACATCTCCCACCTCTCTGGCCAACCTGGGACAGGCTCTCACCACCCTCAGTGGAAAACATTTCTTCCTTCTCTCTGGCCTAAATCTGCTCTTTTAGTTTCAAACCATCACCCTTTGTCCTCTCCCAACAGGCTTTGCTAAAAAGTCTGGCCCCAGCTTTCTTATAAGCCTATTAAGTAGTGGCAGAAAAGGGATAATTTGTTATATTAACAAATATATATATATATAGTTTTTACTCTTTTCCATAGAACTCTGCCTCTGTACCATCACCTGTGTCAGGACCCACAGATGAGGGCCATGGCTCCTCCTTGCTGCCTACACAGATGTCAGCACAGCCATTGGAGAGAAGAACTTAGTATTTATTCTCCCACTAGCTTTTAATTGAATTAACAAAATTATTGTGGATTCCTACATAATAAAAGCAGTTCTCTTTGCTAGATCTCCTCTAAAAAAAATACCCCAAGAACCCTAGTGTAGCAGAAAGGAACTCATCCCACCACTGAATGACAACCTCTTGCCAGCATGTGATGGGTTAAAGTATGTCATCCCACAGCACCCTTCCCTTCAGTCGATGGCAGCTTGTAACAGGGACATCTGGGGAAATCCTCTGTTCTGCAAGGCTGATCAAAAGGGCTTGGCTAAAGCCTTGGAAAGGCTTTCAAGCTAGTGTGAAAAAATTCTCAGCTCTCATAAAAGCCAGGCTGTGCTGTGCTCAGGAAGCTCACCCCCAGGCAGCAGATGAGCTTAGAATCACCAGATTCTGCAATGAATATCACAGAGCCATCAAGGTTGGAAGAGACCCCTCAGATCATCAAATCCATCCACCAACCTAGCACCAGCATCTAAAACCATGTCCCTAAGCCATGTATCTGGATGCTTTTACAGCCCTCCAGGGCCTGTGACCCCCACCACCTGCCTGGGCAGCCTGGGCCAATGGCTAACAACTCTTGCAGTGAAGGAATTTTTCCTGCTGTCTGGTCTGAACCTTCCCTGGTGCAACCTGAGGCCATTTCCCTTTGTCCTCTCACTGGTAGCCTGGCAGAGCAGACCTTAGGTAGCAGTACCTTTTATACCAAGGAGAGCCAAGAGTTGACTAAGGCAGATAGATTCCCCAAAGCCTTCAAGCATTCCTCCCAGGGATTCCCAAAGCATCCTGCCTTGATCTGACTCCATTCCTCAGCATCCACATGCATTTTTCTGATTGCTTATCTGAAGTCCCATGTATTCAGGGGTGCTGCAGAGCCCAGGGGAGGAGGAGAACTGCTCATGCAACGTGAATTCATCTTAACTACTGCAGAAAGCAAGAGGCTTGAGAGCATAAAAGGGAAAGAAGCAGAGTACCACTGTTATAAAAGGCAAGACACTTGAAAATCCTTTTGAATCCAAGTGCTGATGGACCCAGATCCAAATTTAGACTCAGATTCATAGTGCAGATCCTAACCCAGCTCAAAGGCTGAGCTCTGTACGTGGAAAAGGCTGAGAACCAGTGAAATCAGATCCAAACTGTAGAGCAACCAACCACATCACCCAAGTGCAAACCTCAGAATGCCGATTGAGAAAGACATAAGTTATTCATACACTCAACATCTGGTTTATTTGGCCAAAAGATTGCCTTGCTCAACCCAAGAGCACCCCAAACTCCAGCAGCTCTTGGACCAGGAGTCATGCTGTCCACCACATTCATGGGCACCAGAAGTTCTCCAAGGAGAAGCTAGATGTATGCTGCTTTACTACACAGTGACCCACTCCTGACCATTATGGCTGCTACTACACTTAAATCTGCTTTATACTCACCCTGCTGTGTTGGGGAACAAGGCCAAGAGGGACATCCTGCCCTGGGGACACTGAGTAACCCTCAGTGTTGGTGCACTTGGAGCATCACTGTGGGCCCTCAGGGGCTGCATCCCCCTCAGCAAACTGGATTCAGCAGCACCAGAGAAAGTGTTTATGACCAGAATTGGCTCATTTGCTGTAGAGGTTTAGTGCTCAGCTCTCCTGTGAAGCCTCCTCTGCAACCTGAGGCCATTTCTTCTTGCCCTCTCACTTGTTCCTTGGGAGAAGAGACCAACCCCCACCTGGCTCCAGCCTCCTCTCAGGGAGTTGCAGAGAGTGAGAAGGTCTCCCCTGAGCCTCCTCTTCTCCAGGCTAACCAACCCCAGTTCCCTCAGCTGCTCCTCACAACTCTTGTGCTCTAGACCCTTCACCACCTTCCTTGCCCTTCTCTGGACACACTCCAGCACCTCAAGGTCCTTCTTGGGGTGAGAAGCCCAAAACTGACCCCAGGATTTGAGGTGCAGCCTCCCCACTGTTCAGTCCTAGAGGACAATCCCTGTCCTGCTGGCCACACTAGTGCTGATCTAAGCAATCCTATTTCTAATTAGAAGCCTCTCTCTCTCCTATCAAAAGGAAAGTGGCACCAGAGGTATCTCCAAAGAGAAGGAAATTCTCCCACACAAGAAGTTTGAAAGCAGTTGGTGAACCTGAAGCTCCATCCTGAAGCAGGCAGACACTGATCTCTCACAGACCCCAGGGACTGGTGCCTCTGCAGTGCTGCTGTTTCCCCCCAGTTTCATTGCAAACTCTACAGATATTTTAGCCTTTTGTACCAGCAGCTTTCCATGTGCTAAGGGCTTCTGGGAACTGTTTTGTGGCTTAGGTCAATGACAGCATTTAGAGTCAGTGTCCTGTAAACCTCCTCCCAGCTGAGCTTCTACTCCATGGTGTCCTGGATTTCACTGCTCAGGACAGTTCCTCTTCTAGCTCTGCATTGCCCATGGATGATAATTAAGAATAGAGAAGTTCATTGAAAGTAATTAACCTGCTGCCTTTTGCTTCCTGAGCCTTGTCCTGCAAAACTGTCCTTGGCATGGACTCTACTGTCAGGCCACAGAACAGGTAAAGCTCCTCCAGGTTTAATGGGTGTCAAGTGGAGTTACTCTAGTTGACAAGAAAGATTGAGTGTGGCATGGCCTCTGGGGCACCTTTAGGATGTCTGGAGAATTTCCTTGGCTGAAATACTCTTGCACAGGGAATTTTTTGTTTTCAATAGAGCTCTGTTCTCTCTGCTGAGGAAAAGGTTTACTTTAGGTCTCTGCTGGCTGTAAAAGCTTCTCAAATGCCACACTGCAGCTTGACATGTTTGCAATTGCTCCAAGTAACCCAGTGAGTCCTAGGCTTGCTTGAAGTTCTTAAGCCCTGAAGTAGAAACCAAACAGAACCTTATCTGCCAGCACAGTGTTAATGGCTGGGTACAAATCCACTGCATTAACAAGCTCTGCTAGGTACACTCAGCTCTGCTTGGCTCCACATCTGGCTCTGCTGCTCCTGACAACAAATCAAGCAGAGTATTTTCTGTGAACATGTTTGGTTTAGCTTTTTTCTGCTTTTTTTTTTTTAAATCAGCTCTACCAGATCTTGAGAGATCTGCTGCTTTCCTTCACACTTTGGCACCTGTGGTCACAGCCTGAGAAACATCTTCACTGAGGGTTTGGGTAGCTGAGAACCACGAGTCAATGCATTTCAAGAGCTTGGAAATCAAGCCCTGAATTCAGTTAGATAATACTACATTTCAGAGGACTTGTGTCTTCTGAGATTTGCCATGAGACACCTGCAGATCTCTAAGGAAGAAAAGCTGAGAGCCCTGGGGCTGCTTAGCCTGCAGAAGAGCAGCCCCAGAGGGGAGCTGCTCAATGTTGAGCAAGAGCTGAAGGCTGGGGGCAAGAGGCTGGGGCCAGGCTCTGCTCAGTGGTGCCCAGGGACAGCCCAAGGGGCACTGGCCACAAACTGGAACCCAGGAGGTGCCACCTGAACACCTAAGGAGAAGCTTGTTTGGTGTGAGGGTGTTGGAGCCCTGGCCCAGGCTGCCCAGAGAAGTTGTGGAGTCTCCTTGTGTGGAGAGATTGCCAAGGCAGCTGGAGGTGCTCCTGAACAAGAGGAGAAATGGGGGGAAGGAAAAATCAGAGGAGACATGTGGGGGAAGGAAAAGTCAGCCCCAAAGCCCCTAGCCCAACTCCCCATTGCCCAGCCAGTGCCACTGAGCCCATTCTGCTCTGCTCACTCTGGCAGAGCCTGCTGTGCTCTCCAGGGTGTGCTGGGTTTATTTTGCTGTACTCAGCCCAAGGTCAGCCCTGGGGTGGAAGGACCTGCATGATTCACTCTTTCCTCCTGCCTTCCCACTCTGCATTATCACTGTGCTTGATTACAGTAATTAGCACTAGACTTTCACTCCAGCTTATTCTACCATTGCTCTCTCCTGAAGCAGCACAAGCATTCATTCTTCTCTTTCAGTTATTAGCTGAAGCCTCAGTGACAGAATAACTCCATCAGCAAATGTGTTTGTTAAATATTGCTGTTAGCTCTTGTCTACAGTCCAGCTTAACTCTTAGGTACCACTGCACCTTCTCACTCCAGATCTCACCAGCAGCAAGCCCTGGAAGAAGGATGAGAACAAAACCAACACACAGCAAGCAAAAATATTTCCTTCCACTTAAAAAAATAATAATAATTAAAAAAAATCACCTCACTTGAACTATTAGACTATAACAAACATTAATATACAACCAGCTGGGAAGCATCTAGCATTACTTGGCACTGCACAGGCAATAAAACCACCAAAGGCCAGCAGAACTCAGCTGGGGTCCTAGTTTTAGGGTTCAACAACACTGAGCAACCACTTCAGTCTGTTTGGGAGCTCTGTGCAAAAAGTCCATCATCTCCATTCAATAAACAACCAAACACACCCAAGTTACATAGGAAAGCAGGAGGAAAATACCCTAGGGAAAGCAAAGGAAAAAAAGCCTCATTCCCTTTGCTGGCATCTAAGCAGGCCACATGGAGCTCCTGGGGTGACTAATCCTGGCTCCTACCACTGCCCAGCTCTGCCACCCCCAGCCTGGACCATACAAGAACATCCCTCAGAGACCACCCCAGAAATCCTTCCCTTGAGCAGGTACCTGCAGCCCAGTGAGGGCTCAGCAATGCCCTCCCTGATGGAGGCAACACAACAACATTTCCTGGCATTTCTCCCTCAGCAGAATTCCTAACCTTTACCAGGACATGTTTGCTCAACTCCAAAAGCTACTCAGGTTTAAGACCTGACCTTAACTCAAACAATACCTGGAGAATGGATTGCAGGCCAATTATTTCTCACCCTTCTTGTGTTACAGCTCCAAGACAACATTGAATAATGCAGGGTTTGGGGTTTTTTTGCTGCTCTGCTAGAGACACTAGTAGGGAAACTGAGGCAGGAGCCAGCAAGAAAACAAAGAAAAAGAAAAGGAAAAACTGTTTTAAAACACTGAAATCAGGCCATTTGTCAGTTATCTGTTTAGCCCAGTAATTTATCCATGACTCTCAAAGCAGCAAGTGCTTGGATTAGCACTGGCAGAGCTGGGGAGATGAGGCCAGTGCCTGGACAAGCAGGTTCAAGTGATTAACCACAGTCAGCTCCTCTCCTTATGCTAATGACTGATTACCTTATAATCCCAGGCAAGGGGCAGAGGAGCTGTGATCCCACACAGAACCACAGCACTCCCTGATGTGGTTTACAAGCACAACACTGAGAGCAGCTGAGTTAAGTGAGTCCTTTTCTGCTCTTGAACCATGGGAGCTGGGCACAGGTAACGTTGTCACCACCTTGAGTAGGAGTCACAGCAAGGTTCCTTCTCCCCCAGAGGGCAAACACAGTGCCCACAGCATTGTTAACCTGCTCAGCCAAGGAAAAGCAGCTGTCTGCTACCAGAAACTTCATTCAATCTTCAAGCCATTAAGATCAACTCCAAGCAGATGTTTTGGGTCATTCCCCTACCCCTACTGAGATCAGGAGGAGAAGGAATCACCAATTAGCTGAGGTACTACACTCAGCATTCCCTTCCTGCAGCTGTGGGTATAAAATGAGCTTGGATTCTTCCCCAGGGCACAGCCTTGGGCTCCAACTCCCTTCCCAGCATTGTGCTGCCCATGCACCAGCACCACCCTCCAGGGCTGTGTACCCTCAAAACCTAGCTCTGCTCCTCTGGATCCCCCAGGAAATGCAAGGAGAAACAGGAGAGGTGAAAAAAGGGTGGCTAGCACACCTAGCTTTTATGTGACCACATGAGAAAGGTGTTCCAAGGGCATCCTTCCAGAGGTGCATTGCCTTTTCCTTGTCTTCAATACTGGAAAGCTGAATGCCCCAAGCCCAGTGCTGGCCTCTCTAGGGCAGAGCTCAGCATCAGCTGCTCCCAATCACTTGGGCAATCAGATCTTTCCCACTTGTCACTTCAGATTGGTCAAACCACAGGGGGAAGTGACCTGCTTTCAAGAAAAAACAGATCCTTCCAGGATTCATGAGCATATTTCCAACAGCTGCAAGGGGTGAGCTCAACACCACCAGCTCCACCTGCACAAGTGCAGCAGCCCCAGAGGGGACAAAGGCTTCCAAAGCAGGACTGTGTGATTATTATTTTCCTTGCTGCCAAATCCATATTTTTGCAGGTTTATCCCTTGACAATACTGTCACAGGCCACTTTTGGGGATAACCTTCAGCCTTGCTTCCTACCCCACACCACACACCTCTCCCTGCCTCACTGCTGTGCCCCTTGCTCAGCTCAGCCTGGTCTGGCAGCTTCATTTCTACCAATTGCTTCATTATTTCCCCTCCAGCGGCCACAGTTTGGCTTCAGGTGCCACAAATGCAACTTTAGAGAACTCTGCCTTCACTTCACTCAGAGCAACACCACTCAGACAGGTTCTGGAGAAGCTGCTGAACACCTCTAGGCTCCCAGCAGCAGACAGCAAAGCTCCTGTGGCAGCAACACAGCTCTGTGCTGTTACAGCTAGCAAGAGATCTGGGGAGAAATTGTTTCCTGTAGTAGCTTAGCAAAGAGTAGAGAAACCCAACCTATTAGTGACTGAACAATTCTTGTTCAACCCCCACAAAGAGGAATTTGTGTTTTATAAGCAGGCAGCTAGCCTCTGGCACCCACAACTGAACATGGGTGGCTTTTGGGTGCCTCACACTATGAATTCCCAACATAACCTGTGCAGGTAGGATGTCTGCAGAGCTGTAGAGCCCCCAAACCTTGTGGCAGCCCCTCTTGGACTCAGAAATGGGGTGCAGCAAACCCCCATTCCTCAGGCAGCTTATCCCACTATAAGCATCTCAGCATCTTAGGCTTACAGCTGGATGCAGGAGCCCCAGAGTCTGGTCCTGCCTCCCAGTGGAATTTCTGCCTTTCACAGTATGTTTGTAATTGAATGGCATTTTAATATAAACCAAATAAAATTAAGATGTTTAAAAAGCACTTTGAAGGAAGCAGAAGTCAGACAAAAGCCTCCACAGCTAGGCTACAGCCAGAGGCTCCCACCCTCCTGCAACCACCCCAGCCCAGGCAAGGTGGGGCTGGGGGCTCCTGTGTGTGGATGGGGAAGCCCCAGCCCCCTTGCCTGGGTTTCAGGCTGTAAGGAACAGATTTCCTGGTTAGACAATTACAGAATAAAAGAGAATATGGCACCACAGCAGCCCCACTCACACCCCTCCAAAGAAGTAGGTTGCATGGACCCACCACCCAGCAAAGGCCTGGTTCCTGGGGGACTGCCCCAGCAGCCCCTTCCCCATGGCTTGGAGCTGCAGCAGGAGCCAATTCTTCCCCAGTTTTAACATTTTCAAGCATTAGTTCCAAAGCTAGTGAGGGTTTTTTCCTTGTGTTAAGAGACCAGAGCCCCAGCAGAGCATTCTACACCCATATTTCCATCCCAGGGAGTTATCACCCTCTAGGAGCAGCCCTTAGCATACAAGACATCAGAGCATCACCTGCCTCTTTGCTGAGAGCAGAATTAAACCAGGATCTAATCTAAAAGGCTGCTACACTCAGCAACAGGGAAAAAACACAGCCTACACAAGTGCTACTTGTGTTACAGCTCCTGGTGATCCAAAGCAAGAGCTGCCTGAGGAGAATCAGCCTCACACCTCCCAGGTTTGCTGAATCAAACAAGGAATTTGGCAAGCCACCTGCCTAGGCAAAAGCAGACTTTGTTTTTTCTTGTTTAATATTAAACTAAACTTCTTTTTGTTTGTTTTTTCAAAGTAAGAGAGGAGCAGGCTTCCTCCACTAGATGAAGATGTTCATCTTGACACCAGGAGCATTTTTACAGGCACTGAGAGGCAGGTTTGTGGGGTTTTGTGATACAGCCCACCTTCTCCTGGGGGAGAAAAAGGATTTCTCCTCTTTCTGAGCCCCAAATTTCCCCCCCCTCCACACAGACACTCCAGCAGCATGAGCAGCCCTGCTGGCTGCTGCTCCCTGCACTGCCCCAGCCTCTCCCAGTCCAGCTCCTCCATCCTCCTGCTAGTCCTCCAAAAACAGCCCTCCCTGGAACACTTGGGAAAGGACAATCCAAAGTGAAAACCAGGGACACAAAGCTGTGCAATAGGCACATTTGAACCCAAATACAAACCAACTCTCTTTAAAACACGCTCCCTTTCCATAATCATTTCTTTAAAACTCATGGCACATGTTTTCCCTTTTCTGTCACAGCTTTGGCAGATGGATGAGAAGACGGCAAACAGCTTGGACACATCACAACTATTTTTAAGCTATAGTTCCTTTCAAAGCCTTTCAATTCTCTCAGTGTTTGTCCAAGCTCTCCAGCAGCAGCTGCCCAGGATTGCTGGGCAAGATTACCCAACCTCACTATGACCAGGCTGCTTTGTGGTCCAAATCCTTTCCCAGAGCAGCCCATTGGTGATGGAACCACCAGTGCCTGCAGGAACGTGCCCAGCTTGGGTGCAGCACCTCATCCATCATTCCACCTCGCTGCTGTGCTCCTTCCTGCACCAGGGATGGTTTGTTTCTATATCTATCTCCACACAAAGCCTATTTCAAGCTAGTTGCTGTGTCTTTGCAAAGAAATTTCCAGAATACATCACTGTGAGGCTAAAGGCAAGTGTGAGTTGCACTTACACAGTAATTACTACCAGCCCACAGGGACCCCATAACACAGCAAAGAAACTTCTTGCTGACTTTACTCCTGCCTTCCTAAAAAAAACCAAAACCCCAACAGCCTGTGAACTCAGTCCAGGGCTGGAGTCCAAACCCTCTATAGGGCTGAGCACTTTGAAAGCAGAGCTTTATGAATTAACATCCCAAAAAACAAATAAAGCATGGAGAATTCTCCTTGTTAACAGAGGGAAGAGTGACTAGAACAGTGCTGCAGGCAGAGGGGCATACTGGTTTGCTTGTGTATATCAAAACAGAACATTGAACAAAAAAACCCCCAAAACCTGCTGCCTGCGGGACTCTGGAGACGAGCAGCCTGGACCCCCGGAGCAGGGGAGCAGCCCCACAGATCCCCAGGGAGATCAGCCCGACCCCAGGGAGCAGCTGCTCCGACCTCCCAGGTACCAGCAGCCTGAACTCGGGGAGCGGCAGCCCGGACCCCCTGTGGGGGACCAGCAGCCTGGACCCCCGGGGGCAGCAGCCCCGGACTCCGGGTACCAGCAACCTGGACCCCGGGGGGGACCAGCAGCCCCGGACTCCGGGTACTAGCAACCTGGACCCCGGGGGGGACCAGCAGCCCGGACTCGGGGAGCAGCAGTCCGGAGCCCCAGGAGGGGACCGGCAACCCCGACCCCGGGACGGAGAAACAGCCGCGACCCCCCGGGGGGGAGCAGCAGCCCAGGACCCCCCAGGGGGGACCAGCAGCTCCGGACCCCGGGAGGGAGAAACAACCGCGACCCCCTGGGGGGAGCAGCAGCCCCGGACCCCCAGGGAGAAGCAGCAGCTTCCTAGACCTCCGTGGAGGGAGCAGCCTNCGCCGCCGCCCATCACCTGCCTCCGCTCCCCTCACACCCCATCCTCGGCTCACCCTGGAAATGGTCAACGGGGCGCTGAAGTCCTTCCCCCCAACCAAGCGAAAACCCCACGGGGAAGGACCTCGCAGGACCACCGAGTGGGACATAGCGGCGATGGAGCTCTCCCTGCCCGGCTCCGGCTCCAGCTCCAACTCCCGACCGAGCTCCTCCGAATCGCCGGGACGGGTCGGCCCCTCCCTTCCCGGGGCGTGGCGAGGGGGCGGAATCCATTCGTCCCGCTTGTCGGGAGAGGGCAGCTTTAGGGGCTTTTCCCCTAAATGAGGATTTTAGAGGGACTGTAAGGTTCGGCATCTGTGTTTGGTGGGGTCAAAGCTTCTGCTTGCTGTGCCTTCATCCTCAGTGGAAGGCAAATGATGTAGTAGGTCCATAAACATGTAGTCACGACTGGTTTAATCATCACAAGTGGTATGTTGATAAAGGGAACATGTCAAGAAAATATTCAGGTTGGGTCTCAAGCAGCTTGGGAGTCTTTCACGGTCAAAAGGTAAACTTCCAAGAAAAGAAACAAGTTGGTTTTAAAGCAGTTTGGGAATCCTTCATGGTTATCACTTGGCCAAAAGAAAAACTTTCAAGAACACAGGGTTTAAATCCCTTTGGGAATCTTTCATGGTTATCACTTGGCCAAAAGGTAAATTTCCAAGAAAATAATCAGATTGGGTTTCAAGCAGTTTGGAGATCCCTTGGCCAGTGCACCCTCACATCACTGTGTCTTTGCAGGGGTCTCTGGGGCAGCCCCAGGCACCCCTGAACAACCCTGGACACAGTGGTGCAGCCAAATCGGAGCATCCAGAAGATGTCCACGCTGCAGAGGGCATTTAATGTGCTGGGTTGTAGGCATACAGCAGTAGCTCAGAGGTGGGATGGGGTTTGCAGCAGAGCTGTTTAGTGTCTCCCTCTAAAAGCTGAGAGCAAATCTCAGAATGCCTCTAAGCCTCCCTCTCTTCCTGGAAAGGGCTGGGCAGGAATATCCCACTTCAGAAAAGGATCTAACAAAGGATTCATTGTTTGAGAGGTCCAGTTTCATCGAGTGCCTTCTTGTTGCCTGGTTTCTGTGAGTTAGATTCATGTGCTCTTTGCACTGAAGGTGTTTTGCAGGCGTTTGCTGGTGACACGGGACGGTTTGTGTGACTTCTTTCATCACCATGACCCTGCTCTCCAGGAGGTGCAGGACAAGGATTGGAGCTGAGACTTTTAAACCCTCTCCTAAGCAGCGCTGCAGCCTGAATAGCAACAGGAGTACAGTGACTGTACTGTGTTCTGAACCCAAAACACAATCAACTTAGTTTGCTTTGCTAGAAAGGTGCCCAGAGAGGAGCAGCTCAGCTGCAGCTGGGACCAACAGAGCTTTCACCCATCCTCTTTGTTCCTCCACGGAGAGAGAGACTGCGAGAGCTGACTTCAGTCTGTGTGGCTGGTGATGAATCATACCTCCTCATTCCTGTGTGATATCACCCAGCCTGCAGGAGCCTGGGAGGAGGCTGGCCTGAGGTTTCCTTGCTTGCATTAGAAAATCCACGCCAGTTCAACACCCAAAGTTGTCTTGCAGAGAGCTGGAGGACTGGTTTATGTCCCACCTCTCCTGCTCTCGATCTTCAGAGCACTACTACCCCGGAGGACCGAGGTGAAGATGTGCCTTAACACGGCAACTTGGCATCAGCATCTCCTTCCTCTGAGGAGGGCAAAGGGAAAAAAGAATATTCTTTCTGTAAAAGAAACTAAGTTTTCTGGGAAGTAGCAAGAATAAAAGCAGGGAAAAAAGAGCAGAGAAAAAAAAATGTGGTGAGCACAGCTCTGTGGAGTCAAACATTTTCCACTGACATCCATCAGGGCTTCATTCCCTGGGTGGTTTTTGAAGTGCATTCAGGCTCTGCCACACAGCACACCCTCAGGGTTGTCAAAGTAATTCACTGGAGAGGAAATAGATGATCAAAACACAGAAATCCCCACTATTAAAGTGCTCATTTCAAAAGCTGATGGAAAGCTGCTGGCTCCGAGGCATGTTCCTCTCAAGGGCTTTTGAATGCTCAGTCCTGGTTATCCCTTGTGTACATTGAGGCTGCTTGTCCAAAGCTGAACCCAAACCAAATACAAAATACCCAAAAATACAAAGAAACCCAAGTAAAATTGTAGTTTACAATTAGCCAGACTGCTCTAAACCTGTGATTGTGCTTGTTGCAAATGAGACCAGCTCCCAAAATCCATCAGGCTGAGCTGAAGTAGAGGCAGTTTTACTCTGAATCAAAGTATCTGCAGTAGAATTTCTCCTGATGGGAAGTGTCCATAGGTTTCAGAACAGCACCAGGAGTTCATTTGGGAGCCCTTGAGCAGAGGTAGATGTTTTCCTCCAGGATTGGGGGAATGAGAACATTAGCTCATTTTGCAGGTGCCTCATTTTCTTTCACCTGCTCACACACCTTCTCACAGGGGCTTTCTTTGCACAAAGCCAGTTTTGCAGCCTGCACAGGACCACCAGCTGTACACTCACTTCAGTCAACCAAGGTGGACCCCTAAAGGACTGCTTTTCTCTTTAAAAAATTGAGAATTTGTAAATAATCACCTTCCCATGCTTCAGGTGCCCTTTTAATCTGTGTCTTTGTCCACAAAGTGTCTGATTGTTAACTCTATCTTCTTCAGATGCTATTCCATCGATGTGTCAGAGGACTCATGGCTAACTTCAGGCTCCTGAAATCCCTATGAGGAGAAACAGCCTTGCCCAGAAGAATCACAGAATCATTTAGGTTGGACCTTTAAGATCAAGTCCAGCCATTAATCAGCACTAAAACATGTCCCTCAGCACCACTTCCACATGTCTTTAAGGCAACTTGCAGAGCAAGAAAATCTCCTGACCTGGGGAAGAACAGTCAAGGTATAATGATGCTTGAAACCACTCTCACAAGGGCAGATGTTCAAAGACACCCTTGGGGAGTCATTATTTGGCCTCCTGGGGAGTCACTATTGGGCCTCCATGATAAGCACAGGAGCTCTGCTGGATGTTGGGAGGGTGGCAAATGGAAAACAACCCCTGAATGCTCATTTAGAATGGGACACAAAGCTGAACATCCCCAGTTTACCCAGACAGTCTGTGATAACAAAGGAAGGAAACCCAGAAGTGTCACCAGTGGCAGAATGGAATATTCAAAAGAGAAACAAAGAGGTGATAAGGCTTCAGGGTGGAAAAATACTGAGAACAAACACTGGGGAAAATATTGCAGGGGAAAAAAGATAAAGGGAGTGGAGTGATGAGATTGGTTTTATGAACAGGTTTGACCTCTCCTTTGAAGACTGTGTGGTCTTTGTTAGAGCTTCTGCAGGGTTTCAGCACTCTGCTGAGGAATGAGCATGTTGGAGATACTGTGCTGAGCTGGGTGTCAAGGCTTGCTGCCACAGCAAGGTTCATGTCATCTTCTGCTGGTTCTGTTGCTGTTGTTGTTGCCCTCCCAACAGCCACACTCCTGTTAAAATCAGCTTTCAGATCCAGTGGCTCACAGTTTGTGTTTGAAACTCATTTGTTGGGGATGTTCAGTTGTGTGTTCTAAGTCTGGTTCTTCCTCCCAGTATTTGTGACTGGGAATGGTCCCTGAAAGTGCTGCTGCTCACATGAATTGAAAGTTCTTGTGTGAGCAAAGGCTCCAAGCAGTGTTTCATGGCATCCAGGCAACTTGCTTTCCCAGCAGTCAGTGTAGAACCTTTCTTCCTTCCTTATATTAATCAGTAGCCCTTGAGTTTCATCTTCATATCCATTTCCACCACCTAAAGGAGTCCTTTCTGGTGCCTTCTTAACCCCATGGGATCCACCTACAACAGATTCCTAAGGGTTTGAGTTTCTTTCTTTCTTTAATAGCTAAAAAATCCCAAAACATCCCAAACCCCAACATCCTGTGAAAACACTTGATCTTGAAACTCATTATTTGGATGAAGTCCAGGCACATCTCACCCCTATGGCAGATTTAACTGCAGGTTTCCAAAGGATTACTTAATTCATGGGCTTTGCAGGGTCCCTCAGATCTGAGTTATTATTTTGGCTTTTGAAAGCTCCTTGGCAGGTGCCCAAGTGTTGGGGAGCTGTCATTCTGAGTTCTGCTTCATTCATGTGTTTGTCTAAATCATTTCTAAGAAGTTTATCTGCTAGATCTAAGTATCCCATGGGGAAAACCCCAGCTGTGATAGAAACCATTAGGATAATGAAAGGCATCTCTTTAATCCAGCAGGATTTCTTCTCCTGGACTCACTTGCAGGTGGAGATAGCTGCTGCCTCCCAAGGCTTTCCAGCTTTGTAGGGTGGCTCCAGAGAAAACTGGATGCAAGGAGCTGCACTGTGCAAGGTCAAGTTTAGCAGTGATTCTCTTAAACACTGAGTGGGAGATGCAGATTCCCAGGAAGGACCAAGGTCAATCCTTTGTCTCTGTCAGATGTGTGCAGAGGGTAGAAAGCAGCAGGGCTTGACCCAAGATGCAGTTTATTCTTCTGGTCTGGAAGACATTAATGAGACAATTGGAACACATTCTTTTAATCCTTGCTCATCAGACTACCAGGCATCTACCAGAACTTCATCCAGCTGAGCTTCTGCAACCCACTGAACAGCAGGGAGTAATCCTGGCCCCACCAAGACTGCAGACTAAACACAAGATAAGAGCTGGTGGATGGATTTCCCGAGGGGAACAAGCAATGTCCCAGCGTGGTTGGCTCGTGCCAGAGCACAGAGCAGCCTGGTCTTGGGAAGGGAAACTCCAAGGAAGGCTGTGGAGAAGGACAAGGCTTGTCAGGGCTCATGGAAAGCTCTCACAGTGTTCCACTGTGCTGGGTACAAATAAAACATGGTCTTGTTATATTCCCTGCTTTGATGGGGAGACCTTCTGGCGCTCTCCAACTCCCTCAAAGGAGATTGGAGTGAGCTGGGGGTTGGTGTCTTCTCCCAGGGAACAAGTGAGAGTGTAAGAGGAAATGGCCTCAAGTTGCACCAGGGGAGGTTCAGGTTGGATATTAGGAGCAATTTCTTCCCCAAAAGGGTTGTCAAGCCCTGGCCCAGGCTACTCAAGACAGTGGTGGAGTCACCATCCCTGGGGGATTGAAAAGCTGTGGAAATGTGGTGTTGGGGGACATGGTTTAGTGGTGAGCTGGCAGAGCTGGTTAGACTCAGTATCTGAAAGGTCTCTGCAAACCAAAACAATTCTATCATTATCAGTTTTACTGATAAATGATTTGGTTTCATGTTCACCTTGTTCCCAGTCCCACTTCCTATCTCAGGGAGCAGAGCAAACAGGTGAGAAAGTGCCTGTCAACTCTGGTCTAATCTTATTCCTGCTCTTTAATCCCCAGGCCGAGATTAGCCTGATGAGTAGCCTGGACAGCATGAAGCAGGCAGGTGGGGACCATGCCACCACCAGCTGCCACACCAGAGAAGATACAGGGTTCCTTTTTATCTCACCCACTAGGTTGTGAGCCCAGAACATGCTGACCAGACATGAAGAGCTGGTCTACTTGCTCTGGGGTCTGTGACCTTCTCCTGATGGCTCCAGCTGCTGCTGACAGTGAGGGCAGGATTAACCCTGGATCTTCTCTACACCAGCTATGACCTCTGCACAATGTGACTGATGAGAAGCAGTTGAGAAAAAGAAGAACTATTGGCATAATATTGTGAGCAGAAGATGAGATTACAAGAGATCTGTTGTTTCTGTAAGGCTAATTGTTCCCATTATGGGATTAAACTGATTGATTTCCTGTCAGAAGTGGTGCCTGGAAGAACAAAGTCAGAAAACCTCTGCTCTAATGTGAGTCACTTCACCCAGCAGCTACACACTGAGCTGTTGTGTTTTTCTTCTGGTGAAATCATGACAGATGGCAGCTGTTGGTATGATCTGCAAACCAACCTGGTGCATCTTTGGTATTGTTCTCTCAGACAGAGTAGACACCGAGGGGTTGTACCTGGTGGAGAAAGGAGGTCTCCAGCCTTTGGTTGGGGTTTCAGCATTTATCACCCTAACTCTTGGCTCTGTTGCTAGTGATGTTTCCTTATTTGGGTGTTGTATAGCTGCAGAATGCAGACAACTGGAGAAAAGGAAGCTGAAGGTTCCCAGTTTATGCAGGTCAAGGAAAGTTTGCCTTTTATCCTTCAGAGATAAGGACAGCAAGCTCACTGCTCTGGAAAGGCTGAGTTCCTCAGATGCCTGGATCCAGACTCATGTCATCACAAAGGTTTCTGGAGGTGGGCTTCATCCAAGCTTCCCCATTCATTTCAGAAGGTCCCACAGCCTTAAAATGTGGGAGAGGGACAGGGGGACAAAGAGGACAGTAGGAAATGAGAGGATAAGCCTTGTGATGTCTTATCCTCATGCATTCTGCCAGACTCTCTTTAGCCCAATTCCTCAACTCCTGTCTCACCCCATGCTGAGGCTTTCACACCATGCCAAGGTTCTCCCACACACTGCCCCAGGAGAACCCAGAGTGAGCTGTCCTCATCCAGGGTAAAAGGATGGGAACTGCACTGCAAGGATAAAGCAACACCAATACAATGGCTTAGGGGTGAGAACAGGACCTGGGGCACACAGTTCAGCTCCATACTTAGCCTAGATGCTTTCTGCCTCCACTCAGGCTCACCATCACCCACAGGACCTCTGCAGAAGGTGTCTATAGAGGCACAGGCATCTTCACACCAGAGGAGGAACCACTCATCACTGCCTTGGGGGAGCTGAAGGAGACATCCCCCAGAACTGAATGGCAAAGGCAGAGCATATTTGGGGGTGTTTATCCTGGGTGTGAGAGGTGTGCTTGACAGTTCAAACTCTCCCAGTTTCCTGAGTGCATTGGATTGCTGGAGGAGGAGCTCCAAAAATCTCCTGGAAAATATTTGGTTTGAACTTTGAGGTGAAACACTTTGACTTGCTCAGGCTGGAGAGAAGAACAAGCATTCATCAGCCATGAGCACTGAATGAAGAAACTCTGCAGCCCCAAATGAAGGAACTCCCTGCTGAGGTCATGGGCTTCAGCTCAGCTCTCATTTTTTGGTTACTATAAGGAGCTTGATGGACTAAGTGTTCCTAAGTCAGAGCCTGCAGGACAGAGTTAAGATGCTTAGGTGTCCAAACCCTGGGAGTGAGTCTCCTGGCCACCAGGTGAGACCAAAAGCAGGCTAACATCATGCACATAGGATTTTCAGGAGTGCTGTAACAAACCAAGACTGGTCTTTTGAATGACTGTGTCTCTTGTCTTCTTTCTCTCTTTATATTCCCCAAGTTTGCATTTGTGCACCCAGATCACAGAGAATGGAACAGAACAACCTCAGAAACCCTGAGTGCAGGCAGTGACTGTGTAGCATTGAAGGCAAAAAAGAAGAGCAATTGCCAATATTTGTGTTCTAACATCTAAGCAGGAATTCATAAATGGTTGCAGGAATGTCACATATCAACCTCCTTAAACAACCATATCCTGTTCCTTTTGTTTCCTTCACTGCTTTTGCTTTGACTGTTACTACAACACCATCCATCACAGCTCCTTCCAGCTGCCCACCCACAGCTCCCTACCTGCCCTCTGGGGTCTGAGCTGTCTGGATTTCCCCTGTGTTTGTCATTTTAGGGTGTAGATGCACATCCTTTTCAGCTGGAGCTGTGTGGGCGATGAAGTTGTCCCCTCTGGTTCCTCAGCACCCTCCAGTACCTGCTCAGCAGGTTGCATGAGTAGGTTGCAGTCAAACAAGATGAGGTGTAACAGGTTTCATCACAGGGAATCCTTACTGGAGGCTAAGGTGATGGTGAAGATGGGCATGGGCTGGGCTGAGATGATGGTGAAGATGGGCATTGGTCTAGGCTGAAATGATGGTGAAGATGGGCATGGTCTGGGCTGAGACCAAGAATGTGATGGCTGCAGTCAGAGGACATCATGCATCAAACATTGCTGTTCAGAGGAGTTCAAGCACATCTCTGTCCATCCCTTTCATAGAACTACAGAATCATAGACTGCTGTGGGTGGGAGGGGACCTCTCAAGGTCATCTAGTCCAACCTCTGCAGTCAGCAGGGACATCTCCAACTGGATCAGATTGCTCAGAGCCTCATTGACCTGGGATGATTCCAGGGATGGGACATCTCCCACCTCTCTGGGCAGCCTGGGCCAGGCTCTCACCACCCTCAGTGGAAAACATTTCTTCCTTCTCTCTAGTCTGAATCTCTCCTCTTTTAATTTCAAACCATCAACCCTTGTCCTCTCCCAACAGGCTTTGCTAAAAAGTCTGTCCCCAGCTTTCTTCTAGGCCCCTTTAAGCATTGAAAAGCCACAAGAAGGTCTCACTGGAGCCTTCCCTTCTCCAGGCTGAACAACCCCAACTCTCTCACCCTTTCTACACAGGTATCTTTACTCTGGTATCATTTGGTTCTTGACACAAAATTATGTGGCTAGTGAGCTGCAGGCTCCTGCTACTGAAGATGCTGCTGATCTCCTCAGAGCATTGTGCTGGTTACCTTCTGGAGCATATTCCTTGAAGAAACTAAGTCTCCACAACTGGTAATTTAATTTTCTTTCCCCCTTCATTCCAAGAGTGCAGTTACTGGGATGTGGAAAAGCTGAGCCAGAGACAAATGCCTGAAGCATGCTGAAGGATTTGTCATTACACAGAGCAATAGCTCTGCCATTTGCTGGAGGGCTAGGAAGTGGAGAGAAAGAAATGTCTTAGGTGGAGACTGCATTGGCCAGGCCAAAGTTCTGCCTTCATCTGTATCTGGGCAACTCATTTAGGCTGAGAGAATTGCTTTGGAGTAGAGTTTGCCCTCAGCATTTAAACAGGATAAATGAGAGTTAAGAACCTGCAAGGCTCTTGGGTGATGTTGTACTAAAAGCTGCACTGAAAACCTTGATCCAATGTTCAGAGATGTCAATAGACAAGCTCCCATCATGGTGGGAATGTGGTTTCCATGAGCTGGGCTGTTATCCCTAGTGTTTAGTGGGCATTAGGATGGTCAGTGATTCCACCTAATAAAGGATCAGGTCTCATGATTTGTTCCATAACTCATGAAGCCCCTTGTGTTCTTCAGCCTTTGTCTGGTTTCCCTAGAGAAGGATCTGATCTGACAGTGGAGTAACAATGCCTTGTGCTCTGAAAAGCACCAAAACCATCTAAAATTCAAGAAACATGGAAAGCAAATGTTGCAAGCATTTGTCTGCTTCAAGCACAGTATTAAATGACAGTAATTAATCTATATATGAACAGTATCTCCAAATTTGTCCCAACCAGCCACCCAACACTGCCAGGCTCACCACCAAACCATGGTCCCAAACACCACAGCTCCATGCATTCCAGGGTTGGTGACTCCACCACTTCCCTGGGCAGCCTGGGCCAACACCTGATAACCCTCTGGGGGAAGGAATTCTTCCTAATATCTAATCTGAACCCCCCCTGGCACAACCTGAAGCTCTTTCCTCTTGTCCTATCACTTGCAGACAGGATAAGTGATGCTTCTAACAAATGGGTGAGACTGTGGCATCAAGTGGTTCAATAACCAGTCCCAAGAGAAGCAGGCAGCTGCTGCTAGAAATCATACCCCATCTCCTAAGTCACTCTCCTGTGCTTTAAGGAGAAGATGGATGTGTCTGCAAAATCCATGTGGAACTCAGGATCTTCTTTCACCCCATTGCTGGCCCCAAGGTCTCTCTGGCTACACCACCAGTTAGCAGGGGAAGCTACTGGTACTGCACCAAAAGGAAATGATTTCATCTTCTAAAGAGATCATACAAAATCACACTTGGCTGCCAAAGACTCTGGTATTTTGATGGATGTGTAGGCATGCAAGGTGAGGTGTCACAAGACTAAATGAACCCTAGCAATCCCAAACCCTGAAGGAAGGATGAACTGCTCAGCTTTTGTCACTCCTCTGTGCCACTTTGGAGAGTTAATATGATTTTTGGTTGATTTCTTTGGTTGTCTTCATGGTGCTCTAAACCTTGTTGGTTTTTTCTCTGTGACACCAACACTGGTCTGCTGATGGTTCTGCTGAGCATGGCCAGTGGCTGCTCTCAGACTGGCTCTCCCAGCCCTGGGGCATTGCTCCTGCTTGCCTGTCCTCAGGAAAACCTCCTCAGGTCCAAGTCACATCATTTGTCTTTAGTTCACCCCAAGAACCATTCACTGCTTCCTTCAATATCTTGATTCCAGCACTACTTGGGAAGCAATCAGTGTCACTGCTAGGGGAGAGACAATACAAATACTTGGCTCAGGTTGATATTTACTTCTCTGTTTTCATGGATTCAGAGTTGATTGTTCCTGTTTGGAATGTCTAGGGAGAAGCATGAATAGCTTAAACATGTTCAAGGAAGCTTTTTAGTTTATGGATCCCCAGGTATTCTTCCAAGTTGTACTTTTGTGGAATTTCTTGAATAGGTTTGCTATTGTTCTTCTGGAAGAGATGAAATCATTCTGGACAGAGGAAATATTCTTTACTGTGTAAAAGAAGTGAAATTGCTGAGTTAGTGTTTAGGGCAGCCCAGCACAGCTCCAGTCCCTTGCTTGCCTTTCAAGTGGGTACTGTGTGAGACTCAGCTTGGCCATGGCACAGCCATGAACAACATCCCTGCATGGGCAGTATCCCTCCATGGGTGGCATCTTTCCATGGACAGCATTCTTCCATGGGCAGCATCCTTCCATGACCAGCATCACTCCATGGGCAGCACCCTTCCAGGGCAACTTCCCTCCATGGGCAGCATCCTTCCAGGGCAACATCCCTCCATAAGCAGCATCCTTCCACAGGCAGCATCCTTCCAGGACAGCATCCCTCCATGGGCATCATCCTTCCAGGGCAGCATCCCCCTGGGACAGCATCCCTCCAGGACAGCATCCGTCCTGGATAGAATCCCTCCAGAGGCAGTATTCCCCTGGGATAACAAGATCAACCTCTTCATGCCTTTCAAGTACATGTCAAGTGAGTATTTCTCAACTTGCCTTCACCAGAGGTCAAATGTCACCTCCTAAGGGAAACAAAAATCCATGGAATTTCTTGGACAGTATTGGGAAAATGGTTTTAGTTTGCAGCCACATGAAGAGGTTACCTTGGGGCTTGTGTTTTTCTCTGTTTCACTCATATGCAGGAGTGTGTGTATGGGTTTGGGTGGGTTTTGGTAGCAGTTTTGCAGCTCACTTTGGGATGTTTCCAGTGGTTGGTGGCCCAAAGGGGGTGAAGCAGCAGAATGAGAACCAGGGATGGCTGCAGGGAAAGGCTGCTCCTGGCCCTGCTCCACTTTTTCCTGATGGATGCTTCTCATGGAGACTTGATTAGAGAAAGGTCTAACAGTTAGACAGTTAGGCTGTGTTGGCTAACTGAGTCCAGGAGCATAGAGCAGTTGCAGCTGTGGCAGCCTAGGCTGTGTTCCTGGATGTGCTACAGGCTTTATCCTCACTCACCTTTCCAAAATGCACTCACTAGCATATACTGGCCACCATGGACTAACAAAACACCTAGAAGAATCACAAGGTAGATGAGGCTGGATTGGACCTCCAGAGATCACCAATCCAAGCTGTGGCTCAGAGCAGGGCCAGCTTTGTAGTTACACCTCATTTCTAAGTCAGATAGAGACTGAAGAGCTGAAGGAGAGATGTCCAGTGCTCTTGCCCAGACACAGAACCCTCGAGCATCTTGGAGGCTCATAAACTGAAGCTGGGATGGAGCAGACACGTAGCTGAACAGCAGAGAGGTTTCTCTGCATCTCACAGTCACTGAGCATCCACTGCTGATGACTCATTTGGAAATGATTTGTTGGCAGCATGTCCCCATCCAGCACTCAGCCTCCAGCTGACCCTTCCTGCAGACCCCCTGGCTGCATACGCCGTTTCCAGGCTGTCGGGGAGGGAAGAAACCCAGCTGACAGCAAGAGATACCAGGGGAAAAAGAAATCCCTAAGAGTTTCTGATCCTCTAAGGGACTTGACCAGAGGAAATCATGGAAGTTCCTTTGCTGAACTTGGCAAAAAAAAGTTTGGACAGTGCTGTCAGGAAAATATTCTTCACTGAAGGAATGATGCAGCTTGTTAGAGCTTCTCTCTATTTCTGTCAGTGTGAAGGTGGAATTCATGAGTAAGAGGCTGTTAGGGCTGGTGTCCAACTGAACAGCTATGACATGCTTTGGGAAATACACTTTTTCTTTCCTTTTGGATAATCAAATGTGGTATTTTTAGTCCCAGACAGAGCTTTTCTCCTCTGCAGTGCTGTAAAGTTCCTGTTAGCTCATCAGATTGGGTCACCCGCTGTTAAGAGCTAAAAATGAGACAGAACTGCACAGGTCTGAGCATCAGCTGAAGGTGGGAGGGTGGGAAGAGTCTTTCCACTGCTAAATCTCACCCAGAATGGAGCAGGCAGGATGCAGGAGCCCAAACAAACCTCAAACTGAACTCTTGCTGATTTATCTCCATTTATGGAGTTATTTTACATTAGCCAGAATATTCTGCTACTTTATGGCTGCTTCATTGGTGACAAAAGATGTGGTGACCTAAACAAACACCCAAATCCACTAATTATACCCAAGTGGCAAATTGATTTTTGTTGGTTTTAAAAGTCTTTTTTTAGCTAATGCCCCTCATGGGTGGCTGCCCAGCCAGGTTGGGTCTCTGGCTGGTGTCAGTCTGTGTAGCTCTCCCCCAGAGTGTTCACCTCTGCTACTTTAGGCCAGCAAACAGTTTGCTTCATAGATTTTCATCTTCTTGTACTAGGAAACCTCTTCACTTCTCTTGCAGCTCTGATATTTTCAGCAATAAAGGGCTTAAAGCTGGAGAGGTTGAGGTAAGTGATAAATATCTTCACTTTCAGGGTGTTGGTTTGCAAAAGGGACAAGGAGGATGTCCTGGTCAGAGCTGGCTGGGGACACAGCAATTTCTGGTGGCTTTTTGGTGGCCATGACCTTTGAGGCTGGAGCAATTCTGGTCCTGCAGCTGCTCAGCAGAGCCTCCTCTGTGACTGGAGTGGATCCAGCCCTTCACATCTCCCCCTCCCATATCTTGCTGCTGTGGACACTACGTGGATATAAGCAGGAAAATTGTTATACTGAGGGTGGTGAGAGCCTGTCCCAGGTTGCCCAGAGAGGTGGGAGATGCCCCATCCCTGGAACCATCCCAGCTCAGGTTGTTTGGGGCTCTGAGGAACCTGATCTAGTTGCAGATATCTTGATGAGATCTTGGACTAGATGACCTCTAAAGGTCCCTTCCAACTCTGACCATTCTATGACATGGTTTGCCTGCAGCAGGAGCTCTCAGCTCCTCCTCTCTCACCCCCCAGGGTTGTGTAACTCCTCTATCAAATGTTCTCAGGAAGGTGATTTTCTGTGTCCTGTTGTTTTCCTCTCATAGGCAATCAAATCACATTCACCTAAACCTTTCTATGGGAGAAACTAAAGCAATTTCCTTTAAACATTCATGTGAGGCTTGTTTAGTTTATAACAAAATCTGGTTCTCTTCCATCGCCCTTCCCAGGCACTTCCTCCACATTCCTGCCTGGTGGCTCAGTAGGAAATGCAGGTGCCTCAACCTTTGGCTGCTGGCACCCATCCCTGGGGGAGAACAAAAGTGCAAAGCTCTGTGCCTTGAATACCCAACCCAATGATTTCCTAAATCCAACCAGCAGGGAAAGTTTTCATCTCCTAGTTATGGATCTTAAACCCTCTCACCTCACAACTCCCCCCCCCAGGTTTTCTCTAGGGTCATTTCCCCTCCTGCTGTGGGTCAGTGGAGCCTTGGGGACTTTGCTGCTGTGAGCATGGGGACACTTCCATGGTGCTTTGTATAAAACCTGAGTTTTCCTTCTTGGACATGTGGTCCTCCTTTTCCTGACCTGCTAGCTGAAAGCAACAGGACATTTGAGGTGGGTGGATGCAGACCAAAGTGAGTTCCAGGTGATATGTCATGCACAGATGTCCCCAAATTATTTTGGGGTGTAGAAAAGACCTTTCTGGCTCATTGGAGGTGCCTGAGAGGGAAGTTTCTGAGTGAGGCTGTATCCTAAATGGGATTTCCTTTTGCTGAAGGCACTAAGGGGCCCCTAAACATTTTGTGTATTGGCTCTGACCCAAACCACGTGAGCCTTCCCATCCCTGTGGCTTTTCAGAGCAGGCCAGGAGAAGGAATGGATTGCTTGTGATATTTCCCAGGCCTTTGCTTTATAGTCACTGAAGACAAAATGGATTTGGTTTCTAATGAAACAGGGATGTTGTGAAGCACAATGAAGTTCTTGCCTTTGCTTTGCTTCTCCTAGCCCAGTGTTATGTGACATACAAAACCACCCCATTTGTTTTCCATTGCCTGTAAGTAAAGCCCCCCCAGAAGACCACCACTGAGCAGATGCTACCAGGGAGGTTAGCCCTGCTCTCACAGTCCTACCTCCTGAGCTCAGCTCCCCTGGTCCCCCTCACCTCGCTGCAGGGCATTAACCCACCACTGGGTGATGCTGGGTGATGCTGGATGGTGCTGGGTGATACTGGATGGTGCTGGGTGATGCTGAGTGATACTGGATGGTGCTGGGTGATGCTGGGTGATGCTGAATGGTGCTGGGTGATGCTGGATGATGTGCCCTTTGATGTGTCCCTTTGAGCTGGCCCTGGCCACATCCTCCTGCCCTCCTGCAACTGCAGGTAGGGTTACAACCAGCCAGCATGACCTGACACTAGGTGGGAGCTGCTGTGTCCTCTGTGTCTGTGTTGCCAGAACTATTGGCTGGAGGCTGGAAATGTTGCTGTCAGATGGAGAGAAGGAAGAGATTTTTTTCAGGTTGCAAAGCTGAGACATGCAGAAATGAAGTGACCTCACAGAGGAGTTTGGGAACAAAAGCACAATCCATGTCTTTCAAATTGCTACCCCATGAATTCATCCCAACCAACCCCATCTGCTCCCCTCTGGCTGGCTGGAAGTGTGTCTGGGTCACTCAGGGAGCTGGCATCGCTCCTGGAAGCTACCTGAGGAGCAGCAGTGGGTGGCAGAGGCCAGCTCAAGGGTGTCATGCCTGGAGGCACCTGTGGCTCCTCTCCCCTGGCACTCACTGCTCTCCTCCTGGGGTATTTTGAAAGCACAGGGAGAACCAAGCACACCAGGATGGATATTTTCCATGGGAAGTCTTCTTGCCAGAGCTTCCAGGCTGCACTGCCTGGGTCTTCCTTGCCTTCAGCGTCTGGAAGTCACGTTAGGAGCACCTGCTTCTCTTCACAGACCAGAGCTAACACACAGTCCTGGAGATCTTCTCATTTAATGAAGGAATTAGTCCCTGAAGGACTCAGTGCAGAATTTCTGTCTTGTTAAAGATGTGCCAACGTTTTCTCTGCAGATCTTGGGTTCCTTCTGAGGTGAGTGGAAAGATGGCTTTTAGCTTGCTGTGGCTGGGTTGGGACCCTCAGCTGAGTTCACTTCAGGATAACCCTGAGGAAATGTCTTTTGCTTAAATGTGGAAGAAATCACAGATTCCACTTGCTGTGATTGCCAAGGAAAAAAGGAATTTTTTTCTTTAGCTTTAAGATTTTTCCTTTTCTGTTCTAGGACCAGGAGCTCACAAGTGTTCATATGTTGATCTACACCACTGGTGTCATGCTAGAACCACCTCTGCCAGGGGGGTTGGACTAGATGATCTCCAGAAGTCCCCTCCAACCCCTAACACTCTGAGACTCTGTGACCAGAAAAATAATTCAACCCTGTTAAGAAAATAAAGAATCACAGAAATATTTAGGTTGGACAAGACCTTTAAGATCCTCAAGTCCAACCATTAACCAGCACTGCCAAGGACTCTCAATGTATCTGATGAGGTTCTGGAGTTGAGCACATCTGATCTTGGTTAATTTGAGTTGCTCTACTGAGCATAATGTTGTAATTGAATTCAGGGCAGCAGTAATGCTCTGCAGGATCTGGGTTTCTAATTGATTTAAACAAATGGTTCATTATAGTGAATGGATCTTCTGCTTGGAAGAATCAGTTCTTAGCACAGTGCTCAGGGAAGGAGGAAATACAGCTGCTGATAGCCAGCACATGTCTGCCATTAGAGCCACAGATAGTCTCCAATGGATGTGAGATTCCTCAGGGTGCTTTCTCTGCCATCAGTTTATAAACCAGCTAATTTAGAAATCAGCCCCCTTTTTCTAGGTGGCAGTAGCCAAAACAAACCTGAGAGTGCAGCATTTTGTCAGTCAGTGTCTGCTTGTCCAGCAGAAGCCAAGCACTGGGGCTGTTTAGATGGAATCACAGCAATTAATTGCTGAAGATATGCTTTGGGTTGACCTCACTTCACTGCTATTGTGCCAAGCTCATCCTGGCTAAGCAAGGTCTATTTTCAGCTGCTGCTGCTCTCCTTCCCTTCCAGCTGTTCTTGGTGTTCTGCCACAGTGTGAAACCCATGGAGGTGTTTGAGTCAGAACCCCCAAATCCCTGTCACCACCTTCATGGTGGTTGCAGCTGTGAATCCTGGCTTGGGACAGCAGCTCCAAGAGGTTGGAGCCAACAGTGGTGGCCATGGCTGCCTGAGCTCTGTGAAGCAGCATGAGGAGCAGCAGCATGAGGAGCAGCTCCTCTGTGGCTGGGAAAGGTCACTGGAATTAGTCATTAGCCCAACTACTGTAAGCAGCTTGCTGGGAACTCTGTTTACTTTCAAGTTTGGAGAGCACCTCTGCTAATGAAGCTTTGCCAGTTTGTCTCAGTTAAGCTTCTGGCCTCATGCACTGATTGATTCATTGTTAATTATTGATTAGAGGAAATCAGAGGTGGTTCACAGCATCCCAGCATGGTGGTGGTTGGAAGGGACCTCTGGGGATCAGCCAGTCCAACGCCCCTGCTCCAGCAGGGCACCCACAGCAGCTTGCCCAGGGTCACCGCCAGCTACCTTGGGAATCTCTCCACACAAGGAGACTGCACAGCCTCTCTGGGCAGCCTGGGCCAGGGCTCCAACACCCTCACACCAAACAAGCTTCTCCTTAGGTTTTCAGGTGGCACCTCCTGGGTTGCAGTTTGTGCCCAGTGCCCCTTGGGCTGTCCCTGGGCACCAGTGAGCAGAGTCTGGCCCCAGCCTCTTGCCCCCAGCCTTTAGATAGTTATTTATATATTTTAATGTATTGGTATATTTATTTTTATGATTTATTATATAAATATTATTATCAATAATAATATTAAATATTACCATTACATATGATTGATAAATTTCTTTTTGGATTCTTAAATATGGATTTTTACTGTGGAGTTGCAGAGAGTAAGAAGGTCTCCCCTGAGCCTCCTCTTCTCCAGGCTAACCAAGCCCAGTTCCCCCAGCTGCTCCTCACAACACTTGTGCTCTAGACCCTTCCCCACCTTCCTTGCCCTTCTCTGGACACACTCCAGCACCTCAGTGACCTTCTTGGAGTGAGGAGCCCAAAACTGACCCCAGGATTTGAGCTGTGGCCTCCCCAGTGCCCAGGCCAGGAGGACAATCTCTGCCCTAGTCCTGCTGCCACACTAGTGCTGATCCAAGCCAGCCAAGATAATAAAGTCAGGAGGATTCAGAGGGGCAGAACCACACTTGAGTCTCCCCAGACTCAATATCCCACAAAATTAAGAGCTCTGGAGCTGTATTTCTGGTCTCCTAGGTGGACAGCAGATGTGAGCAGGGACTCCAAGCTCTCCAGTTAATCCAGTGTGATAATGATGTTAGCAAGAGCCAAATTGCTGACTTGCTTGGGAATGAGAAAAATCATCCTGCCAGAACATTGCCACCAACACTTGTAAGAGCAATGAAACCAGACTGGCCCAGAATGAAACCCACTTCATTGTGTCCCAATCACCACAACATCTTGTGTGGATTTATTGCCAAGGCTGCTGGGTTTTGGGAGGCTTGACAAAATATGGCCTCAGCTGCTCTCTGCTGCTTGGCACTGTGTCAGGAGACCATGGAAAAACAGGGAATTCTCTTCCACAGGCTTTTAGGAAGGAGGTGAAAACAAAAAGGCAAAGAAGGTCAACACAGAGGACTTTTTTCTACTGCAATGTCTTAATCTCACAAGCAATTGGATGGATTTTGTGTGATTTTTATTTCCTGGCTACTTTTTTGGGGGGGGGGAGTGGGGGAGGAAGGATGTCCATAAAATCTCTTTGCTATTTATCCCCTTGACCTCTGCATTACCCCAGCTGTGACCAGGATGACAGATGTGCACCCATGCACTCAGAGCACTGAGGTTAAAAGGCAAAGTGACTCATCCAGTGTGAAACCCCCAGGAAAAAAATCAACCCCTTTGGATGGAGGGAGGTGTTAGATCAGCAGCTGGCCTGACTTTGGGCTTACTACTGGGCAACCAGGTCTGCTTTGGGGTAGACCTTTGGGACTAACTCCTTCAAGCATGGATGCTCAGGAGGGAGTTTTGTGCAGACTCTTAGACTTTGTCCCCTTTGTGCTATTGAGTTTTTTTCCTTTTTTTTTTTTTACTCTGCTTTTATTTAAGGAGCAAAAGTGGCATTTAGAGATCTCAGGGTGTAAAGCAGGGTTTTACCATCAGCTCTCTGAGGACAGTTTGATCTTGTGGGTCACAGCCCTGTAATAACCCATCCACAGAGATTCCATTGGTCCAGGGAGAAGCACGAACCATGGAACTAGCCCAGGGTAGGGATTTGGAGACCTTTTGATGCTGTTAATGGACTGACTGGAACCAGAACTCCAACAACAGAGCTCCACCATCACTTATGTCTGGTTTACACCCTTTAAGTCCATTGATTTCAGTGCTTTTCCCTCTCTGAGCTGCACTGATGTGGGACAGTTGTCAGCTGCCTTAGCAGTCTGGGGTGGCTTTGGGCTGTGATATCGACAGGAGAAGCTTCCTGAGCTCTGCCTGTCTCCCTCAGCTTGGTGTCTGGATGTTACCACCATCATGCTGGATCTCTCCAAAGCTGAACCTCCACTTTGTTGCTCTGTTTGCTCCAGCACTTCCAGGACACTTCCCTGCCCCCGTGCTGGGATCCTCTGGGTGGTCACAGAACCTCCCTCCCCAGGCAGAGGGGAAATTGCACAACCCTATGGAAAATACCACTAGTGTTGTGGAGTTTTGTTGCTGTGGGAACAGGAGCCCCAACCACAAATACAGGACATCAGATGGTGGAAGGTTGCCTATTGTGGAGGATGCCCAGAGTTCTGTCCTTGCACAGTGACACTGCAAATGAGTGAGACATGAAAGGCCCAGAGCTGCTCTGAGGGTTGGTCTTTTGACCTTTTACTATAAATTGTTCCCTCTTATGACTCTCTCATAATACAATCTCATCTTGTATGTGATTTCTCATGCCCTTGGACTGTGTGTTGCCCTCTTTCTCTCTCTGAGTGACTTTCTGGGAGGAAAATACTTCACCAGGAGATGAAAGACTCTATTCACCTTCAGCCCACATAAATATCTTACGTTACCATACAAATGCATGAGAGCTTCTGCAGTCTGTACCCAGATGTCAGTTGTGATGGCTTTTCATCTTTCAGGCTTTTATTTAGGAATGAGTAGGATTCAAAGAGGAGCTGAACACTTCTGTGGTCAGTGAGCTCATCTGCAGCTATAAAAAAGCCAGGCCATGGAGGAATGGGAAGGTCAAACTGCCCCACATGTGTCCTGCAGACAGCAGGACTCTGCTGAGCTGCCTGGTCCTGATGGAGACACATTAAAGAGGCAAGGCTGGTTCCACCAGGGCTGGCAGAATGGACTTCCTGTGTCCCCAAAGTCCTTTCCCAGCAGCACCTGCTGGAATCCCCTCTGTAGGGTATAGCTGTTGTGTAGCTGCTGTGATGTGATCAGAACCAAGCTATGGACTCATGCAGCTTTGCAGCAGTGAGCAGCCAGCTCCCAGCATTTCTTTTCTGGGGCGTTTCCACCTGCACGAACACAAGGCAGATGAGTGCCAGGCAGTGATGCTCCAGTTTGGCTGCTACCTCAGCTGTGTCAAGGCACAGAAAACACCCAGTGAGGAGTGGACTTCCAACAGGCTCCATGGTGGACACTGACAGGTTACCATTTCTTCAGAGCTGGTGGGAATTACGTCTTCTGCTGGCTTACAACCCCCACATCTGTGATGCATCAGCGAAAGGCTCAGCCAACGGTATTATCAATAGAAGAGGAGGAGGAAAGAGCTGGAGCTAGCACTGAGGAGTGATTTGCCCAAGGCAGGGTGGAGCCATCCCACCAGGACTCCCTCAGCTTGGAGCTGGAGGCCCATGACGGCAAAGCTGAGCAAGACCTCGTCTGACTGAGTCAGCCTTATCGGTGGGGGCCGTGCCGGAGGGAGCAGGGTTATGGATGAGCTGTCAGGCTCTCTCCTGAGGCCTGCCTTTATTAGGTGGTGTCACAGCTGCTGGCCACTCTCCAAAGGAGTTTTAAAAATGCTTTTAAAACATCGTGTAGGGAGGATGTATTAAACATACTGTACTGCAGGGAGAAACAGAGCCAGCTGCCAGGAGTGTCTGCTCAGGACTGGCTAAGCTCCTGCTGTGTGTTGAACATGCTCACTACGTGCCTCTGTTAGCTTTCAGCAGTTGTGCTACATTGCTTTTGGGGGGGGGGGGGTTGTTGGGTTTTTTTTAGTCTTCTCTCTCAAGAAGGATTTCAGCCTCAGCTCCTCTGCTGTCTCACAGAGGGTGGAGGTTACATGCAGAGTGTATGTGTGTGTCAGGCTCTGTTCGTGCTCAGCAAGCAGCTGAAGGCAGCCATGCTCCCACCTGATCCCATACCTTGGCCATTCTCTGGGATGCATGCATAGGGCTTGTGGGTGACTCCATCCCTTCTCCAGCTGCAGGATTCCTCTCTCTGCTTCCTTCAAGCCCTCCTTCTGCAGCCACTCCAAAACCAAGGTCAGGATAGCGCTGCTGCAAGAGCTCTGAGCCTTCATCAGGCCCCAGACTGCACAGCTGTACAGAGCTGGGACCAGCAGTGCCCAGCAGAGAGGATCTGATCTTCATAGAATAGGTTCATAGAATCACAGAGTGTTTTGGGTGGGAAGGGACCTTTCAAGGTCATCTAGTCCAAACCCCTGCAGTCAGCAGGGACATCTGCAACTAGCTCAGGTTGCTCAGAGCCCCAAACAACCTGAGCTGGAATGGTTCCAGGGATGGGAAATCTCCCGCCTCTCTGGGCAACCTCAGATCATTCCTGTGGCCTCCTCTGGACCTGTTCCACCAGGTCCACGTCTCTCCTGGGCTGAGGACTCCAGATCTGACCCCAGCACTGCAGGTGAGGTCTCACCAGAGCAGAGCAGAGGCAGAAACCCCTCCCTGCCCTGCTGGTCACACTGCTGGGGATGCAGCCCATCTCACACTCGAAAGAGGGTAAAGTGCAGGTAGTAAATGATGAACTTTGGTGCCAATTCACTTTCTTTCCTTCAGAAAGTCTCTCTAAGACCATGCAAAGAAACATTCCTGCTGTGTCTCAATTGCTTTTTCAGCAGCAGAGCCAATGATGCAACTCCTGGCTGGCTGGTGTGAGGTCAGATGCAGAGCAGCTAACATCAGCTTCCTGCTCACCTGAATTCCCACCCAGAAAGTGACTGTGCCAATTTAAGTAAATTAATTTTAGAACAGGCTCTTTTGGGCCACACATTTTCTGTAGGCCCCTGTGAGGTGAGAGCCAAAAGGGAGCTGATTCTTTCCTGTTCACTTCTTTCCTGGCTGCCCTGGTGAAGTGGGGACAAAGGCTGCATTTAGCAGGAGCTGTGGCATCAGCTGATGCCACATGAGCATTGCTCTGCTGGTGCCAGTGATTCACAGAGGCTGTCACAAACCATCTTCTCTTCAGAGCCAACCTGGGCTCCTGCACAGACAGCCTGGCAGGAGCAGGTTTCTCTTTCAGCTGAATAGATTAATCCAAAATAATTCTGTCAGGATCAGGAGATTAACCATGGCATTACCCATTCCAGGGTGACTGAGAGCCTATGGAGCTCACTAATTCTGTGTTGGACCATCAAGCTGCTGAGTCAGTCACGAGTCTGTGTTTGGGTATGTTTAATGTTTACAAGGACAAGGTCAGGATCTGAGGGCTTTGCAGAACACAATCCCATTCTTTCACTTTGAAAGAAGCATGGCACAGATCCCAGAATCCCCAAATCCCAGCATGGGTGGGGTTGGGACCCTCTGAGGATCATCCAGTCCAACCCCCTGCTCCAGCAGGGGCACCCACAGCAGCTTGCCCAGGGTCACCTCCAGCTGCCTTGGGAATCTCTCCCCAGAAGGAGACTCCACAGCCTCTCTGGGCATGGAACAGGTACTTGCATCTTATCCAGCTTTGCTTTCTGGGCTAGCTGAGAGTCTTCCCTTGGAGATAAAAACTGTTTGACCATGGCCATGTGGAGCCATCACAGCTACCAGGCAGGAGGAGGGATGAATTTGTTCTGAGCACCTACAGCAAGAGAAATGTTGGTTATTTCAATGTTCAGTTTCGGCTGTAGATGTTTGTAGGCTGGAAATGGTTGTGCAGGGCTGTAGGATGAGAGCAGTCCCTCTCTCGGCTCCAGCAGCGGAAAGCTCTGGTTGATCTGAGCTCGTCCTGCTCTCTCCTGGCCGCTCCGGGAACCACAACCCGGCACCAGCCAGAGCATCCTGCGGAGCCACGGTCACAGAGTCAGGAAGGTTGGAAGAGACCTTTAAGATCATCGAGTCCAACCAGCAACCTATCCCCACCGTGCCACTAGCCCATGGCCCTCAGCACCACATCTCTAGGTTTTTTGAAGCCCTCCAGGGATGGTGACTCCACCACTGCCCTGGGCAGCCTGGGCCAATGCCTGACAACTCTTGCAGGGAAGAAATTGTTCCTCATGTCCAACCTAAACCTCCCCTGGTGCAACTTGAGGCCATTTCCTCTTCTCCTATCAGTGGTAACCAGGGAGAAGAGACCAACTCCCACCTGGCTCCAACCTCCTTTCAGGTAGATGCAGAGAGAGGTGAGGTATACCCTGAGCCTTCTCCAGACCAAACAACCCCAGTTCTGGGGGTGCAGCCCAGGAGATGGTTGGCTTCTGGGCTGTAAGCACACATTGCCAGGTCAAGTGCAGCTTTTCACCCACCAGTGCTCCCAAGTCCTTCGCCACAGGGCTGCTCTCAATCCACTCATCCCCCAGCCTGCATTTGTGCTTGGGATTGTCCCAAGCCAGGTGCAGGACCTTGCAACTTGGCCTTCTTGAACCTGATGAGGTTTGCACATGCCCACCTCTCAAGCCTGTCAAGGTCCCTCTGGATGACATCTCTTCCCTGGGGCATCTGAGGTCATAAATTGTGATGGAGTGAGGAGAGATCTTGTTTGCAATGTAGGAAACTACTCAGAGGACATGGCCTGCCTGAGGGGAAAGGGAGGGTGATGGGACCAGCAGGAGGTAGGGTGGTTCCCCAGTGCATGCAGGGTCCTGTCCCAGCCTGGATATGTTTTCTGGTAACCCTGACTACCCTGTAAGCTAATGGGTCCCCAGCAGAATGGAAAGCTGAGCTGTTTGTGGCCCAGGGGTGGGAAGATTAGTGCCAGCTTTCACCCAGATACAGCTCATGAGGAGCTTTAATAAAGTGTTAGCAACCTTCTTTAATTCTGCACCATGAATAAAAAAGAGGTGTTTTGCCCCTATAGGAGAGGGCTGGTGGCTTACCTGGGCCAGAAGCCAGGGCCTGAGGAGAGAACAGCTCTAACACCTTCTTTTATGGGAGGAAAAGCAGCTGGAACCCTCAGCAAGCAGGGACATTTTCAGGACATTTCCCAGGGGTCCTGCAGAAACCCAAGCAGCAGCATGGGGCCAAGGCTATGCTGAGGTCGTGTTAGAAACCACAGCATTGCCTTCAGAAGGCTCCTGTGAAACAGAATCATAGAAACAGGCTGGTTTGGGTGGGAAGGGACCTTTCAGGGTCATTTAGTCAAACCTGCAAGCAGCAGGGACATCTCCAACTAGATCAGGTTGCTCAGAGCCCCAAACAACCTGAGCTGGGATGGTTCCAGGGATGGGACATCTCCCACCTCTCTGGGCAACCTGGGACAGGCTCTCACCACCCTCAGCAGAAAATATATCTTCCTTCTATCTAATCTAAATCTCCTCTCTTACTTTAAAACCATCACCCCTTATCCTGTCACATCAGGCCCTTCTAAAAAGTCTCTCCCCATCTTTCTTCTGGGTCCCTTTAAGTTCTGAAAGGCTGCAGGAAGGTCTCCCTGAAGCCTTCTCTTCTCCAGGCTGAACAACTCCAACTCTCTCAGCCTGTCTCACCCAGGAGAGTGAAAGCACAGCTCCAAAGCTGTGCCACAAGCTGCATCCTGAAAGAAAACCTACCACAGAGACAGGTTTTGCCCCAGGGTGATTCATTTAGTTGTTGGCTCCTCAAAATCATTACAGGGACAGCATGTTAGGCCACCAGAGATGAAGGAAGGGCAGGAGCTGATCTCTTCTCTCTGGTGACCAGGGCAATGGCATGAAGCTGTACCAGGGGAGGGGCAGGTGAGAGCTTAGGAAGAGGTTCTTCACCCAGAGGGTGGTGGAGCATTGGAGCAGGCTCCCCAGGGATGCAATCATGGCCCCAACTCTCAGGGAATTCCAGCAGCATCTGGCCAACGTTCTTAGCCACATGGGGTGGCTTTGGGCTTGTCCTGTGCAGAGACAGGAGTTGGACTGGATGATCCTGGTGGGTCCCTTCCTACTCAGGATATTCTAGGGTTCTGTGCCTTTGTGGCTGATCCACAGCTGATTACAATAGCCTCATCTCACAGGGCTTGCAACTTTGCTGGTTGAGGAAGAGTAATTCTTCTGAAATTTGGAGGATTTTAACATGTGAAGGTTTGTTTGCAGGGCCAAGTTTCCCTTGTGATGTTTCCTGTCACACTCATCCATGCCCTGTAAGCCACATTCAGCAGTCTGGGAAGGTGAATCAAGTTTTATTTGATGCTATTTTAATGTGTTTCTTCAATGAGAAAGGAGAAAATAAATATAACATCATTTTCTTTCTGAATTTCCACCCAGCTCTAGAGAAAGCAACAATGCCAGGGGACATTTGTTATGTTAACAGCAGGTATTGTTACTTAGCCTCTTGGCTGCATTGATACTTGTTGGCCAGATGTATTTCTGCATGGAGCTTGAAATCTGCATTAACTAGGAGCTTGAAATCTGCATTAACTAGGCTGCCTCAGCCCAGTAATTGCTAAATAGAGCTGAAGGAAAGACATCCAGAACAAGAGCAGACTAGGAAATGAAACCACACAGTTAAATGATCACAATTAGAGCAGGAGCTATGAGAGTGCCTCTCAAGAACCCTTGAATGTGCTCCAGTGCCAGGCATTGGTAAATGAACATGTACTCTTTACAGGTGTGGAATTACAGATGTGGGAATATCCTTTGCCTGGTGACTTCTTGCTTTCTCTTGTTGTTGATGATTTCATAATGGGAGGAAAGGACACATCCTATCCTGACTGAAGCTCTTTGCTTGATTCAGATGTGATTGGAAAGCAAGGAGCTGAGTGTTGCTTCCACCACACTCTCTTCCCTGTAGAACAAGGCAGAGGTCTCTGACTTCTGCACTTGCCCTGGATCATCCCAGAAGTGAACTGCCTTGTGTGTCCTACCACAGGCAGAGCAAGGAAGGAGAGCCTTTGCTCTGAAATAACCCCAGCAAGTGCATGGTGTGGGTTTCCAGATGGAATTGGAGCATGGGGAGATGTAGAAGATGTGTTTTCCCCTTCCAGCAGCTGAAGGGAAAGGAGTTCACTGCCTTATTTAATACCTCCCCATGAATGTCCACGCTCAGGCATCCACTGTTTACTTATGCTGGGTAGACAGTGCACACTCTGTACTGCTTCTCCTGCCTGGGAAGGAATAAAGATCTCCTGTTCAAGCCAGCCTCATGTTTGTAAAATCCAGTGATGTGCCAGAAAGGATTTCTGGAACTCCAAAAGTCAACAGTTTCACCACTGCAGGTTTTTTTTTTTTGCTTCTCAGAGGAAGGATCAGGACTTATGCTGCCAGGGTTGTCCTGCTCCCAACACTGAAGTGGGAATTCAGCACAGATCCTTTGCAGGAGCAGCTTCTGATGGGCCAGAAGAGGAGAGAGCTCTGGGAGCAAGTGTGACTCCAGATCCTGGCCTGGGAGGCTGTAAGAGACAGGAATGGTACAGAACACAAAGGAAGGGATGTTGTGTGTGGGAATGATGAGGAGCTGAAGGACCAAGTGCTCTGTAGATGGAGGAAAGCTATGTTGTTCCCTTTGCTAGCTCATTGCTGGCAAGCCTGAGGGGGAAGGGAGAACATCACTCTGTTGGAGTTGGCCTGGGTGATCCCCAGAGGTCCCTTCCAGCCCCTGCCATGCTGGGATCTCTGGGATTTCAGAAGCTCAGCACAAAGCTAGTGATTCCTCTGCACAAACATTTTTCACCAGCTGGGTTTCCCTTCTAAGATGTCTGTAAAGTCTGTTGTATGTCAGAAGGGATGTGCCAAGCCAGCACAGGCTGGGGCAGGATGAGTAAGGCTATGGAGCTGATAAAGCTGGAGCTAGTCAGCAGTGAAACCACAGAGTCTGCCTGCAGCACTTGCCTGGGCTGCTCTCTTGTGTACCAAAAGAAAAAAAAGAGAGATATGCAGTGACCCTTCCCTCATTTTTGGATTCTCTTCTGGATAAATATATCTCAGTTCCATGTGGAAAAGCCACACACATAGAAGGAGCTCTGCCCAGAAGATGGTAGCCACCTAAACCACAGTGCCTGCAAATCCTCCTCCCTCTGGAGAGGAAGGTTTCATTCTGGTCTGACTTCAGCCTGGTTCTATATGCTTTTTTTAAGGTCTAGCTTTTCATCCACTAATTAGCAGCCTAAATAAAATAGAGGTTGAGATTTTTGGGTGGGTTTTGATTTTTTTTTCCACCCCCTGGTTTTGCAAAGTCTTTTTACCCACATTTCTTCACTCCATCTTTCCCTAAACCTAAAAGGAAGAAGTTGACCAGCTGACCTTTCCTATTTCTGGATTTGATTTATGCTGGAGTCTCTCTGCTAGGAATGACTCACAGATCCTGCTCCACATTGGCTGCTCAGCCTCATACAGGATTGCTGTGAAAATCCAGGGCATGCAGGAGGGAGATCTGCCCAGCACAGAGCAGCATGACCTCTGTCCTCATCCACACTCCCTCCTGGACTTTCTCCATCCTGCATTAAAACATCCTCCTCTGTAAACCTCCATGCTAAATGGCAAGACTAAATCTCTTTCTGAGCTAGGGCTGGGGTGTTCTGGTTGCCTTCAAAACCTTTGCTTCTTCAGTTCACAGTGAACTTTGCTGCTGTGAAAGGAAGACAGAGGTCAAGACAGGCAACTCTCAGCTGCTGGGTGCTTGTCAGCCACCCAGGTACATTCCCCAGTGCTTACACCCCAGGGTGTGGTGACATGGGGAGATGGGAATGTGTCCTTCTGCCACAGCTAAGGCTGCTGCTGAGCTTTGCTGCATCTATCAGCATCCTCCCCTGGGCTCTGAGTGAGGGCTTGCAGTGTTTTGCCTTTAGTTCAAACAGACAATGCAGAGTGATTTGGGGTGAGGGGGGTGGTTGACAGCTGGTTGAGCATGAGCCAGCACTGAGCCTATGTGCTCAAGAAGGTCAACAGCATCCTGCCTTGGATCAGCACTAGGGTGACCAGCAGGACTAGGGCAGTGGTTGTCCTGTACTCAGTGCTGGTGAGGGCACACAGCAAATCCTGGGGTCAGTTTTGGGCTCCTCTCTCCAGGAAGGACATGGAGGTGCTGGAGTGCATCCAGAGAAGGGCAAGGAAGGGTCTAGAGCACAAGTGTTGTGAGGAGCAGTTGAGGGAACTGGGCTTGGTTAGCCTGGAGAAGAGGAGGCTCAGAGGAGACCTTCTCACTCTCTGCAACTCCCTGGGAGGAGGTAGGAGCCAAGTGGAGGTTGGCCTCTTCTGCCAAGGAACAAGTGACAGGACAAGAGGAAATGTTCTCAAGTTGCCCCAGCAGAGGTTTAGGTTGGACATGAGGAACAATTTCTTCCCCAAGAGGGTTGTCAATGCCTGGCCCAGGCTGCCCAGGACAGTGGTGGAGTCACCATCCCTGGAGGGGTTGAAAAGCTGTGGATATGTGGTGCTGAGGGCCATGGTTTAGTGGTGACCTGGCAGTGCTGGTTAATGATTGGACTTGATGAGCTTAAAGATCTCTTCCAACCAAAATGGGTCTGTGAGTCTATGAATCATCCTTCCTCCTGGCCAAGTTTACAGAAGAGCTTACTCATTTGCTGAGGAGGGGGCCAAACTTGGATTAAAAAGCTTAAAATGTGGATATGATTTAGAAAATGCTTCAGGCTGGACAGTGCCTCCTCTGCCTGCAGATGATGAGGGCTGCAGCTGCTCAGGGCTTTCCCAGAGCTCCTGGCTTCAGGTGCCCACCAACAGATTTCAGAGCAGAATATCAGAACATCATTTCTAAAAGCTGCCTCACACCTTGCAAGCCCCTTCAGTGCTTGGAGAGGGCTGTATTTTACATCCTTACATCCCCTGCTTCTTTGGGGCATCCCTAGATAATTTAGAAAATCTAATTAAAACATGGGCAGGGACATTTTATATGAGAGGAGGCAGGGAAGCTTTTTTCCTCCCTGTAAACCAGACCCTTCAGATTCTGTGTGAGTGCAGCTAAGAGAGTTCTCAGCAAGCTAGTCAGGCAATTAGAAGTTCTGTCTGTGTCTGCAGGAGTTGAAATGACCTTGGTGAACGTGCAGCTGGGCACGGTTCAGAGCAGCCTCCACTCTACCATAATTATGTTAAGCAGGAACATGAAGCCATCAGATCCCTCCCTGGGCTTGCCTTTCCCCAAACTCCTGGCAATTCCAGCTTTAGTCTCCCAAACCTAGCCCACAGACAGCTGGAGCTCCTGCTCACTGTGACAGACCTTTTCCATCTGCATGCTGTGTATCTCACACTTATTCTCCTTCCAGCTTAACTGCAGCAGAATTTAAGGCAAAAATCTCAGCTCTCCACTTCTCTTGGCTGCACTTTGGTGTCCTCAAAGGGTGCAATCTTGAACCACACTGACTGCTAACCCAGTTGGCATCAGGGTCAGGGGGCTCAGAGCCTCATAGGACTGAGCTCCTCAACTGGTGTAAGGGCAAAGAGCCTTTTACCTGTTCCAGGTGGACCCTGGCCCAGCTCTGACTTGCTTGTGAGATGACCAGAGCAGGAGTTTGTTTGCAGCCAAGGTCTCTGAGTTTTGTTCAAGGACAAAGGGTGGTTTTGCTGACACCTCAGTGTTTCACACACTCTGGCTTTGTTTAGCCTGCAGAAAGACACCTGAGCTTGGCCTGAGCTGGCTGCTGGACAAATCTACTCACAATCCAGAGAGCAGAAGCTGGGCAGAGAAGCTGCATGAGTGCATGGAGCAGTGAGCTGTGCAGACTGGGGCACTGCTTCCCACTGCCACTGTGCACAGTGCATCATCCAGAGAGGAGACTGCACCCAGGTCTGTCCACACTGAGCTGTCTGTGTCCTGCTGTGTAGGCTTTTACCTGTGCTTGGCCAACCTTGTGTTTTACTCACCCCTTTTCCTGGCGGTTTCTCTAATGCTCAGAGGTTCCTGATGGCTTCCTGATAAATGCTCAGGAAGTTTGCTGTCAGCTCTGTGATTTTGCAGTCAGCTGAGCACCAGTGGCTGAGAAACACCAGCACTGAGCCCACAGGCACAGCCAGAGCAGGAGACTCATCCTAGTCCTGTAGCCACCCTCTTCCTCACCTCAGAAGTTCTCTGCATCTGCCCATCATTGAGCATGGACTTGGTATTTCCTTTGGTGTGCCAAATCCTCAGCTCATAAGATCCATCTGTGCACACACTGAAGGAAGACTAATAAGCAGGTGACACTTCAGCAGACACAATTTCTGGGGCATGGCAAGAGACTTCGGCTGTATTTTGGCTTCCACTCCTGCTCTTTGAGGATCTGGTCTGATTGTTTTTTCATTCATAAAAAAAACCCAAACCAAAGTAAGAGCAAGAGACACACAGCTAAATTTAGAACCTGTTCATGTATGAGGTCTTTTTACACATGAATTTCTTAGCTCCAGTTCCAGGGAGAAACCTGAGCTCCACTGAGGTCAGAAAGAGTTCTGTTACCCAGACACATCCCTGCCTCCTCCATTCTGACTCAGTGCATTGTTTTATTGGAAACACTCCACTGCACTCTGCAAGTGCTCTCAGATACTTTTAATATTTCCTCTGCTAAGGTCTTGGACAAAAGCCTTGTAACATGAGAGACAAGGGGGCATCCAAAAAATACTTGTGTGTGCGTTTGGCAGCCAAACTCCCTGCAAAGGGAGTTTGACTTTGCTTTTAAGGAAGGTAAGGGCTTGAAACAGTCACAGGAGTCTTGATTCTCCTGGCTCTAAGCCAGAACTCCATGGCATAGCTCTCCAGGTGCCACCTGGGGTTGAGCTGAGAGGACATCAGCCTGCCCTGGTAGATGTTGAATAATGACCAGCAGCTGTTGCCCACTGCTCTCCCTGGACCTTGGCTTAGTGAGTACTGTCTCCTCCTTTTTCTCTTCCACCAGAAATCTGTCACTCTCATTCCAGGGACAGAAGCAAAGGAGCTGGTTTTAACCTGAGACATGGTCCTGCTGCCAGCCAGGGCCACCCTGCAAACGATGTTCCCTTGCTCCACTGAAAGAGTTGACAGGCATTGGCCCAGGCTGCCCAGGGCAGTGGTGGAGTCACCATCCCTGCAGGAGTTTAAAAAGTGCATAGCTATTGTACTTAGTGACGTGGTTTAGTGGCATGGTAGTGACAGGTTGATGATTGGACTTCGATGATCTTAGAGGTCTCTTCCAACCTTGATGAACCTGTGATCTCTCAGCTCCCCTGCGCGCCGCTGCTCGCAGCATTACGGGAGGAGGGGCGGGGCCAGGGGCGGGGCCTCGAACGTGGCTGCGGCTCCATAGGAGCGGGACCGGGGGCGGGTCCAGGGCCGGCAGCCGGGGAGCGCTGGAAGGGTCAGGGCGGTTCTAGAAACGCGAGGAGACAGAGGCTGTGTCCTGCCGGTGAGCCGGGCTGGGGGGCGAGGGAGGGCAGGGGAGAGGGCGGTGGCAGCGGCAGCGGCGGCGCCGCCGCAGGTGAAGCCGCTCCCCAGCGCTAAGGGTTCGTGGGGAGCAGCTTGACCGCGGGCGGGCGGTTAGCGACCGGTGCCGCAGTCCGTT